>JAJIBD010031203.1:147500-258423 GCA_021461705.1 Cryptotis parvus | reverse complement strand
AAAGAAATACTGTGACCAATTTATAGAAATGTAAAGAGAAAAATCCAAAACTCCTTTTTTTTTCGATAAGGCATAATTTAGATTTTAACAAAGAAAATTGGAGGCACTGGAAGGAAGCAAGGATTATTCCCAGGAGTTTCTTTTTCTTTCTCCTGACCTCAGCTGCGCCTGACAAATGAAAGGCACAGGCTCACAGGCATGGTAAGAAAGGAGATAAGAAAGAGTGATTATTAAGTTTGAGTAAAAAGAAGATCTTTTCAATGCTGAATGGTAGCTTGAAAAATATTTCATTGATTTCCATGGAATGTGATTTTGATAACTTTCTTTATTCCATAGAAGTCAGGGAAAGATATAGTCATAAAAAGGTCTTCTGCAGGATTGCGTTAGAGTTTCTGGATGATTCACATGCAAATTGTCTTAGTTCAACTCAAAAAAGCAGTCAGGGACGTTTTCAATAAGGAATATGCTCTTAGTTACAGAAGACAGACTTCCAGTGCACCAGCAAGAATATTAGGAGGAAAAAAATATTTGACCTAGAGCCATTTTTTGGTTTTAAAGTTTCAAATGCAAACTCTACCATGTTATCAAAAATGAAATGAACTTTTGAGCTGATAAACTTAGGTTTGGGATTTTCTTTTCACTATTTATCTAAGCCTATATCCTATAGTTTTATCTATTCTAGTCACAATGAGTATATTCTACTTTATTCACAATGAGTCTACTTTACTCATTTTGCAGTTTTTTGTGTTTTCAAGGTAAACTTCATTATCTTGCTTCCATTACTGAAGAATAGATAACGGTTTGTGAAGTAAGACAGCACCCCCTAGGGTACCCCCAAATAAGTCAAGATGACCCCACCAGTCTCCTCAGAGCATCATCTTGAATTCTGAAACATTTATCATACTCTTCAGATGGCTGATCAGATGGCTACTGAAATATGCCTGGATTCAAATTAGAAAAGAGTAGTCTACCATTTTTTTTGGAAGAAGGGCCATACTTGGCAGTGCACAAGACCTGCTCCCATCCTGGACTCAGGAGTCCCTCTCCAGAAATGCTAAGAGGCCCCTGTAGTACAGAGGACTGAAGCTGCGTCTCTTGCCTGCAAAGCACCTGCTCCTGCCCTTGGGATTAGCTCCTCAGCCCCAAACAAGAAAGATTTCTTACACCAAATTTCGGTTGTTTCATGATGTTTATTGTAAAGGACTGAAAAGGTAAAGTAGGCTAGGAAACATGGTGTGTGTGTGTGTGTGTGTGCGTGCGTCGTGCTCACGTGCGTGCATATGTGTGTGTGTGTGTTGGGGGGGTAGTGGGGGGTTAGCTTCTCCATTTGAGCTTCAGCACTTCCCTGCATATCACAGTTCTTACTAATTATAGGGAACCTGAAGGTTTGAACTCTTGGTGGCTCACACAATAATGTCAGGCTGCTTGTACCAACTAACTACTCTCCTCACCACAGAATCCCCAGAATATAGGGATCTCTGAAGTTAGCTGCATATTGAGACCAGCCCCAGGGTCTTCGGTGTTTATCAGGACTACACTTATACGTGTTGGTTTGGGTACTAGGCAGTACTGGGGTTGAACTCTGGGCCTTGCACCTTAAAGGTGCATACTCCATCCATTGACCTCTCCTTTGAAATGATCTTAATTAACTAAATGTAAATTTTTTTTCACTGGCAGGAATGAGTGGGTGCATAACCTGAGCCTTCCAATAGTTAGAACCATTGACCAGTTTAAATCCTTCAGGTCAATGTCATGACAGTAACCCATGTTGGAAAAATATTGGCTAAATATTTGGCATCTCTGTACAAAGTATTATGCCAAAGATTGTAAAAATTATACCCCTGAAAGGTATGTCAGTAACATATTGTTGATTAAAGTTCCTACTACCTGAATCAAACTAACAGACACATGTAGTTTACAGCTTAAGAAAAGTTTTGTTCTGGGACTGGAGTGATAGAACAGCCAGTAGGGTGCTTACCTTCCAAGTGGCCAACCTGGTCCAATTTCTCATATCCCATATGGTTCCTGAACCAGCCAGGAGTGACCCTTGAGTGCAGAGGGCAGAAGTACGTTCTGAGCACCACTGTATGTGGCCCCCTAGACCAAAAAATAAATAAATAAATTTGACATTCCTATCTTCTGTCGTCTCACACAAGAATCAAAGCCATAATGGACACTGCATATCAATGAAAACAAGCAGTATGTTTTCTGTAATAATTTCTCCAGCCCCTAAACCTCCACTTTGATATAATTGGCCCATTAATGTACTAATATAGATCAATTCTGGCCAATGTACATAGTTTCCTTAAATATTTAACTTTCAGGGGCAAGTATTGGGTGCTTCGGAGTCACAATATCATGATCAAATAGTCAATATCCAAACATGAAAATGATAACATTGCCAGTATTGTTTTGTGGTACTTCTATCATAGATTTGTCCTCAGCTTAAAAGTATCCTCCTGTTTTCTTATCCTTTTTTTCCTAGGACAATTAACTTTAAGCTAAGTGGATAGTAACTATCTCAAATGATACTTAATCTAGTCTAATGCCAGTACAAAAGCAAAGTTAAATGAATAATTTAATTTCAACGTTAATTAATGATATAGGAAATGGATCACTGAACAGTGGTTCCTTGATGATTTTTATCCAGGGAATAGGCAGAATGAAAATGAAATATTCCCCTTAAGCATTTATTTCCCCCTGAATCTAAGCATACAATCCCTATTTTTTGCATGTCCAACAGGCAGAGGTCACTTATGGGAATACAGTCAGACTTTCACTGGCTAGTGTCTGTGAGGCCTGTGTGTGGCCTAATTTTTATAAGTAGTATTTCAGCATTAAACTGATAATTTAATAGATATAATTGGCCCATTAATGTACTAATATAGATCAATTCTGGCCATTGTACATATTTTCCTTAAATATTTAACTTTCAGGGGCAGGTATTATTAAACTGATAATTTAATCTCAAGCTACTGAGAATATACCATCTGCAAGGCAGAGCCTGGCAAGCTGTCCAATGCATATTTGATATGCCAAGACTAGTAATAAAAATGTGTATTTTCCCGACCCTGAAAGAGACCTTAATACAGCAGCACTAAGAAGGACAAACAAGGAGTACTTGATAAAATTTCAGGGCTGAACTAGGCTGCCAAAGCGAAGAAGGACTAAAATGACTGTCTGTACTTTCAATGCACGCACGCTGACATCAGAATCATATATTGAGGATCTGATGGTGCAAGCGCAAAAAGATCAAGTGCGACATCATTGGTCTGACTAAGACAAGGAGGCATAAATTGCATCATGCTGTTTTTGACACCAGAGAGGGATGCTGTCTCATTTGCCAAGGCACCGTAAATCAGATGGGCTGGACATGTAATGCGATTTGCAGACAACCGACTAGATCCCACGGGACATCAAAAGATCACATGGCCACCAACCTACAAGATGGTCAGACTTCTTCGTCAAGACCATGAATGAACAGTTTGAGGCTCTTCATATTCCTGAAGCAAACAGATGCCATTGGGCTACACTGGCACATGATAGGGTCAAATGGAAATGTTACTGGTGCCTGCTCAAGGAAATCAATAAACAATGCGATGTCTAGTGATCTAGTCATCTAGTGATTTCAGCATAGATTGCAGTTATCTGCTTTAACTGTCACTTACAAGAGGTTTACTTTCAAACATCATGAAATTAAGAGTAAAGATACAAAACTGCATTGCTGGTTGGAATAGCTAGATTCCTATCAATTTTAATTCATTTAACCAGGCTTAACTTTAATTCCCAGTACTCCCAGTACAGGCACTGGACCAGGTTACTGACCATTGGTTCTCAGCCTCAGTCATGCTTTGTGAAGGCCTAGAGCACTATACACGGCAGAGCGTGGTTCCGCTCAATATACATGGCAGAGAGCATGGTTCCGCTCAATATACACAGCAGAGGTCGTGGTTCTGTTCTGCGACTCAGGCTGCTTCTGTTCCTCAGTCCTTACCTGGCACAGTGAGAGTTTTTGAACATTTGAATGGTCCTCCCAAGTTAGACATGTACGCCTTCTTCTGGGGACTGAGATGCACCTATGATGAAGAAATACCCCAATAAGCAGTAGCGATGGTTTGCAGTAGCGATGGCCATAGCGTTTCCTTTGAGGCAGTCTTTTCTCTTCTGCATCCTCACTGGCTCTGGAAAATAAGTCTCTGGTCTGCACTACTTTGGCAGGGAGGCCATAGTACTGGCTGACTGAGTGCTAGTCCAGCGTTTGATGAACACATGACTAATGGTTGCTGGTAGATAGTGCCACGTTCCTATTATGGCAGCAGCATTTATATTATGTGACATTTATCTTATGGTGGCTTTGCCATCATATTTTCTCCTCATATCATCTCAGTAGCCCTGGGATGCAGAGAATGTTCACCAGGGCTTAGTCTTTTCTTCTTTAAAGCAATGTAAGATTCTCGAGGGCCAAGATTTCATCTCTATTTGTGGCATCCATCTCCATTTACAGATCCTTCAACTTAGCTTCAGAGGCAGTGTATTGAATGGAAAGCACATTTCTGGACTCCATGTCCAGAGCTGCTAAGGCACACCAGTGCCGACAATTCAACATGCCTGACAGGACCAGAAAATATTGTCAGGTCTTGAAAGAGAGATGAAAGGCACCTGCTTTGAAGTTCATCAATATGCCTTTTCATCAATTTGTTTCTCACCACAATCTTAAACTAATTTAGCCTTCTCAAATTGAAGTCTTCACGATACACTGTTCTGATTTTTTCTCAAAACCATGCTATCAACGAGCATGTTGCATAAATGGGGTTTTCCCTTCTGAAAGTATCACATGTGTCATCAGTTAGCCAGGCCATTCTCTGTCCACAAGATCGTGAAGTTCCAACATTCAATGCCTCCACATTAGAGAACATGGACATCTTCAAATAATCCGTTGCGTTTCCCTTGCAGGTCGTATCTCAACTGCCAAGATGGAGACAGCGTAAAGAACAGCCGCCACTGCTGGGAGCGGCCCAGCTCTAGCCTGTGATGCCTTGTCTGAGGGGAGAAAGATGAAAGTTACTCTCAGAGCCTGTGAGAGCAATGCTGGCCCAAATCCTCCCCGATAAGCATCAAACGGAGACAACCACTACAAGAAATTCCTCCAGCAGCAGAAAAAATATTGGCATGCCAAGAAATAATCTACTGATGGGAATAGAGCCTTGAAAATCAGCCTGTAAGTAGTCAATCCCAAGTTCAGCTGCAAATCCTGCGTCATGACACAGCCAGAAAGATGTCAAAGCAAGTATATTTCTGGTCAATATAAAAACAATTAACCCCACTTTTTCCTCCCAGTGGCAATCCTGACCTTCCATTTATCCCAATGGAGCACTGCGTACTTTTGCTTTGGTCTTGGAGTGAGTATAATGGAGAGTCTTCGGGCCCAGGCAGTTATGTCTGCCTCTTCCCACCCTTCCAGAGGAGCTGGTTCACTGGGGCCATGGCCCCCTTATCTGTGGGAGGATACTGAGGTGCCCATTGAGAATCACCCCTAATTCTGGCTGCTCCAGCAGTAGTCCTGGCTCTGAAACTTGGGCCTTAATGTGGCATGTGTCTGACCTCAGTCCACATCTACACCCCACCTTACAGCTGGCAGTGTCTGTATGCGGCATAGGAGTGATTTCATCTTATTGTCCCCACTCACAATGCCCTGTTGTTCCTTCCTAGTAAAATATAACCTAGTCATAAACAGGCTGTATATTCCTAGGAAGCCACATAGACAACAAAGGGAAAACATCTAATCTTCGTGCCAGGGTGCTTAAGACATCCCAGGCCTTTAAAATTCCTCCAGCCTATTTTAGAGCACTCTGCTTGCCTTGTTTTGTTTTTTTGTTCTTTTGGATTTATTTTGGAGACCATGCCTGGAGATGGTCAGAGTTTCCTCCTGACTCTGTGTTCAGGGATCACTCCTAGCAGGGCTTGGGAGCCACCTGTGGTGCAAGGCATTGAACCCAGGTTGGCCACATGCAAGGCCACCCTTCCCTCCTGAACTGTCTCTCCAGTCCCTGCTTGTAGCTTTGAAGTGCCCCCCCCCTACTTCCCTAAGGTGCTTCACCCTATACCAGACATACATTCTCACCACCCTGTTTGCATCAAAATCAAAAGTCAATGGACCCGGGGGTCTGTTGGACCTTTCTTCCTTTTCTTTATTTCTGAAAATACCACAGCTCTGTCTCCCAGTATGAACTGAACTAACTAAAATAAATTCAGCCGCCAGAAATAAGACTTGCTCATAGATGTTTCCATCAGTCATGCACACCTATCTGTATGAGAATATTCCCTGTCTGTAGTTCAGAAAAGGAAGACTGGGAAAGCATTCCAGATATTCCTAGGAGTAAATCTTCCCTCCCCTGCTGGCACTTTGCACTTCTGGGACTCAGTTTTCCTTCCTGTATTATGCCTGTGGCGAATCACCTGGGCTTTGCCTGTGCTCTCAGGGAGCTCTCGGTTGAACTGCGTGCTTTCATGCTTTGTTCCAGTATTTTCCTTCTTCATACCAGCACTCTGAGTGAAATCTCCTTCCCACATAAGACACACATAAATCTAGTCATGCTTGGATGTGGCCTTGGTCTCCCTAAACACCTTTTACCAACTGTTACTTAAGGTTCGCATTTGAAGCGTCTTTGAACCTTACGAGGAAATTCACCTGAATAACCAGCAGAGGTCTCTGCTGCTCTATGTAAATGTTTCATAAACCCTAAACTAAAAGCTTTTTACCAACCACAAGTGTTGTTGGATGCATCAGAATACATGAGGACAGGAAAGTACACCCATAACTGGTAAGGAGGGAAGAAGCTAAATGCACAGAGTTTGTGCAAGAGTTAGGGGTGAGGGGGCAGAGTCCGATCATGAGCAGATGAGGAGCCAGTCCTATCACTTTTCCTGTGAGGGCTTCAAGTCAGGCTGACAAGGGAAGGAGGTTCAGTGGGAGCCTTCAGGGCTCTGGAAATCCTGGTGGGGAAACAACCCATCATCAAAAGGGCCGGGAGCCAGTAGTGGGAAGGGCTGTCATTGCAGTCCACAGCAGACTTGGAGCTCCCATGAAGATGCCAAGTCAAAAATCAACCCAATGAGGACACACCAGGGCCTTGGTAAGCCTGGCAGAGAGCAAAGCAGAAAAGTGGATGACAGGAGCAAAACAGCAGGAAGCTGGGAGAGTGGCTGGATCACCTGCAGGGCTTGGCATGTTCCTGAAATTCCCTGTGGAGGAGAATGAGCAGGATTCAGACCTGTGCAAGTATTAACCCGCCCTAAGAGATTCACGGCTCCAGGTGGCATGGGATCAGTGCCTCGGGCCACTCTTCCTTCCGGGACACACAGAAACCTGAACGGTCCCATCACGATCTCTCCCCAGTCATTGGAAAGAATCCACCAAGTCTTGATTAGGGATTAACGCCTGTCATAGAGCTGACAAGAATGCTTCTGGCAAGGGAGTAGCTAAACCAAGACTCAGACTTGACAGGCTTGGCTAGGCAGGGGCCCAGGGTCCTGCTCCTCACACTACGGGGGCAGAGTTTTCATCCCTCCAACACCCATTAAGTCACCAGATGCAATAAGGGCACATCTTGAGGAAACTGAGGTTGACCTCAGTTGATGTTTGATGAACATCATTGTTTAGGCTGCAAGTGGAGCCTGCCACCACTGACTGCAGAGGGAACCTTGAGACGGGGTGAGATTGATCCTTCTACGCAGGTGGAGTGGAGTCAGGGCTACACAGGCTATGGAAATGGGAGCGTGACTTGGGGAGGGGTTGTCAACACGAGGACGATCCTTGGTCACTTGTCAGGGCAGGGGGGCTACTTTCTGACTTTCTGCTCACACCAGCCAATGGAATACCAGCATCTATATAAAACAAAAACTTCCTAGTGTCCAGCAGAGCAACCAAAAGCCAGTAACCAATGCCTCCATTCCTTTGGTGCTTTGTTTTCTGGTTGTTTGACCCATAGAGCAGTGGGAGTGGTTTCCTTGAAGATCAAATGGTGGAACAGAATTGGTCTGGGTGATTTCTCACCAGAAGGAGCCTCATCCAAACACTAAAAGGGAAGCAGGAACCTTCTACTTCCTCCTTCCATCCCACTCCCTGCACAGCTCAAGTCATTGTCCATGAAAAGCATCATGGTTCATCAGAAATGGAATTTTCTTCAACTCAGCTTCTGTACAGCTCGAAGAGGACTGTGTACTCTCCACAAAGGGTCAGTACAAGCTAAGGGTATCCCTCTACCTTCTGCTTGGAAACTATGAGTTTGCTTGGCTAAAATGAAAAGACCCCTCCCCTCCCCCAAGATGTACTGAGCATCCACTGACCGGATGTCACAGGGAGAATCTGCGGGGAGGTTGACTCGAGCCTGATGCAATCCTTATGCAACTCAGCCCTTCAGCAACACAGCTCGTCTTGGGTCCTCAGTTTTCAGGTCAGTCACAGGGTTGGGTTTGAGTGGTTTGGTGAAATGTAATTTATTCAGTTCAAAGAGTATTATTTAGGTGTTTTTAAAGCAAGTCACATATTAAAATTTGGTAGCATGTTAAATTTGCATGAGAACCCTAACCTCTACATGCAATTTTTTCTATGTTCATGGGATATCCAAAATCCCAAATAAACATTTTAAAAATAATTTGTAGAGTAGGGTTTGCTTGACTTATTTTTCAGAAAATCCAAATTAATCATAATTTGACTTCTCTTCCACAAGATGTCAGTGTCTGCCACAGATTGAACTAGAATATGCCACCTCACCTATTTTGCCCCCTGGGATTTAGGATAAAGTACTCTGCAAAATAAAAAGCATGAACAAGAGTAACCCCTTTGTGATAACACTTGTGTTCAGTGAAATATCTGATGTAATGAGAAGCTCTCAGTGGAAAATAGGCATTTTCCTTGATACTTCTGACTTAAAAAACACACACACACACACACACACACTTCTAGATCTCATCTGGTGATCTAATGTAATTTGTGTGTGATATATAATTTTATGGAAGAAAATGAAAAATGACTCAAAGAAAAATATGCAAGAGGTAGAACGTGATGTTTGTGGGAAGCAAGTATATGCCCTCTGGGGAGAAAAGTCAGAGATATTTGCTGAATCTGCTGCTTTCAGGACAAAACTTGGGGGCTGCATGCCCAGTGTTCTTGGCTGTTGAGTTTGCTGTCCTCTGGGTGGGAGAAGGCACTTGGAAAACCTTTTTATTTATAGAAGGTGATTGTGTAGCAGACTTGGCTCTTGGAGCTTTTTTCTACAGCTCTGACTGTGCCATTATTATTATTGTTGTTGCTATTTAAGGTTTGGGTCACATTGAGCGATGCTCAGGGGTTTCCTCCTGGCTCTGCACTCAGGAATTTTCTGGCAGTGCTTGGGAGACCATAGGGGATGCTGGGGATTGTACCCAGGTTGACTGTGTACAAGGCGAACACCCTACATGCTGGACTATTGCTCCAGCCCCTGTGCCTTAATTTATAACTTCCTCAATCATTTCTGCCTCATTAGCAACACCAACACCGAATTGCAGCATCTCTGCTGGTGGGAGCCTGGACACAGTAGGAAGCCCTTGTTGGAGTCCCTCGGTTCCCAGAGTACATCTGAGAACAGACTCTGAGTCCAGTGTCACAAAGTCCTCACTGGCTGACAGTCGTATCCATGTGGCATTTCCTTGGCATGGGCTCAGAGGATGCTGATGGGTAGAGGAAGGATCAAATCTTTAATTGCCTGGGTAATCTCAGATTACAATTATCAACAGAATCTGACTCGAAGTATACAAGCTCAATATATTCATGTCTGCGGTTGCTAACAACTGCAGTTGGGTTTCAGGAAACCTTCCCCTAAGTGCATGTGGAGAAACAGCAACACAGGCATAGCCATCAGCTTAAGGAATTTACCTTTCAGCAAACAGGTTGTTGTGCGGGACCCAGAGGCAGC
Source organism: Cryptotis parvus (assembly GCA_021461705.1). Taxonomy (NCBI): domain Eukaryota; kingdom Metazoa; phylum Chordata; class Mammalia; order Eulipotyphla; family Soricidae; genus Cryptotis; species Cryptotis parvus. The sequence goes on along the minus strand of JAJIBD010031203.1, from coordinate 248,470 downwards.
CAGCTGCCCTCTGACACAGTGGAGTGGGTTCAGTCTTGTCTCTTTGGCCCTCATCTCCCTGCATTTGGACTGTAATTCTCTTATCTTTTTAAGTATTATTACTATTATCTGAACATAATTATGCCTTTTACTGAACACATTATGCATTAGAAAAGAACTTAGATTTTGGTTCCTTATTGCATGGGCACACAGCCTTTCTTACTTTCTTTTGGTGACTTTTGAGAATATTACAGGGTCAGAGAGATAATGCAGTGGCTATGACATTTGCCTTGCACTTGGCTGGCCTGGGTCTGATCCTTGGTATCCCATATGGTCCCCTGAGCAATATCAGTAGTGTTCTCTATCAAATTCTTGAATGCAGAACCAGAAGTCATCCCTGATCATTGCACAATAAACAAGCAAAAATGATATTATAGTTTCTAAATTAAGGAAAAGGCATAAGTTATCCCCACTCCATGCCTCTCACATGTGAAATTTGTTCATTGTCTCAGCTCATAGCAGCACCGCAAAGCTGATTTCTCTTCCTGTTTTCAATTTATCAGCATTAAAAGTCTGTCTCCTGCCAATCTCACTAGTTCTGTGTCCAGTGATTTTCCTTGGCTCACTACTCAGAAAGATGACAGAAGGGAGAGGAGTGATTCTGGCCACAGTGAATGGGGGAGAGGGCCCAGGTTCGAATCCCTGCCTGCCTCTTCCTGGTCTGGTGACCCCTGGAAGGCTGCATACTCGCTCTTACTTTCCAATCTGACATCATTCAAACCACTGTGCCCAAATTTTCTATGCACAGTCTCAGGCTTCCCGGCCCTGCTCACAGACTTGTGCTGGGGATTTAAGAAGAGCAGTTGCCTTTGCCGTCTGCTTGGCCTCCAAGTCCAGCCAAGGAAGCTTTACCCACTGACCATAACCTTTACCAACAGGATGTTTTCTTTTGCTGCTCGATAGGAACAGAGATGATATTGCACGAAAAGCTGGAAGCAATCCATTCGCTAGGCCCAGCTCACTCAAGCAGAGAGAAAGTTGGGCATTAGCACCGTCCCCTGGAGCATGAACGGGCAGAGTCTGTTGCCCTGATCATTTCTCAACCTGTTCTGGCACATACTGGCTTTATACTCATATTGCTCTACCCCTCGGGACCTCTTCGGTCAAGGTGCTCAAAGCTGGCAGGAGGCACAAGGGCTTTGCTCCTGGCTATTCCTCATGTCTCTTCTGGTGCCGTAGAGGAGTCTGATGAGAGCAATCAATGCAGGCTGACACTCACTTGGCCCTCTGCCTTCTTCAGCAAACAGCTGGGATCTGAGGGAATGGTCTCAGCCCTGACAGGGCAGACAGAGTAAGCTGTTAAGTAACAATCAGCTAACCAAATCTACCGGTTGATTATGGAGACAGACGGGGATGTAGTCATTGTTCTAACCAAACGGACTTGGCTTGGAGTACTTTAGAGCCCTTCATCATCAACCTGATTGCTCCTATGGGTTTTGGTCTCCTAAACCTTGACATCCTGATTTCTCCTTATTGGCTTTGGTCTCCGTAACCTCAACATTCTTGTCCTTTGCAGTTTGTTCAGAAGTGAGGTGGCTGAGACCACTTACGGATTTGCAAAATATCTCAAGTTTGTATTTATTTATTATCAGGGATTAGAGGCAGGTGGCTCACACCATGACTGTCATTTCAGATATTGTCAGAAGAGATGGAGTTCTGTTCGGCACATAGGAACATGAGGCAATATGCACTTTCAGTTATTTCAGTAAGCAATGATGAACTCTACAGAGAATAACTCCATTGGTTTTTAGCTACTATAGGCCATGGTAGCCAGATGTCTGATTAGAGAGATGTAGTTTGCTGGTTAAAGGTTGACAGGACGTATCTGGAGAGATAGTACAGGGGGTTGAGGCACTTGTCTTGCATTGCAGTCACCCTGGTTCAGATCGTCATCATCTCCTATGGTCCTGGGTCACCTGCTAAGAGTGTTCCCTGAGCACTTGTATCACTTGTATAACTTGTCTTCCCGTTCATCATCAATTTGCTCAAGCGGGCACCAGTAACATCTCCATATGTCCTGTCACATGCTAGTGTAGCCCAAGGGCATCTGCTCACTCCAGGAACATGAAGAGCCTCAAACCATTATATCAGGTCATGGGAATAAGGTTTACAATTGTTACTGGTATTTGGCATATCAAATACAACATGAGTAGCTTGCCATTTTCCATATCCAGACTCCGCTCATCAGAGCTCCACCCAGCAGAAGAGCTGATCACAAGCCCGGCTTGCATGGCTGCTTTGAAACTGAATGGTTCATCAATAAGTGCTTAAGATTAGAGGTGACTACAAAAGTATCCCACCCGTGCAGCAGAGCCTGGCAAGCTATCTGTGTCAGATTTGATATGCCAAATACCAGTTCCTGAGCACAGAGCCAGAAATAGCCTCAGAGCCCAATCAGGTAAGGGCCTGACCCTAAACAAGAAGTTTTAGGTGGGACAAAATTTTCCTCCAAATCAGAGGATCATGCTGAGTGAAATTAGCCAAAGGGGAAAAGGCCAGATATAGAATGACTGCATTTATTTGTGGAATATAAAAAAATAGCATGATATCAATATCCAAGGCCAGGCAAAACATGGATCAGGAGGTCTTGTCAGTGGGTGGAATCTACCACAAGTGTGTGGGAATCAGAGGTTAGGTAAGACAGAAAAAGGAACAGTGTGCTTATTGGCAATGATAATACCAACCTAGAACTGAGCATTGAATATAGGCAAAGGGATATACATGATAACCTCTAAATGTATGTATTGCAAGCCACAATGTATAAGAGAAGGAAAGAAGGAAGAGAGAAGAGAGAGAGAGAGAGAGAGAGAAGAGGCAATGTGCCTGACATAAAGGAAGACTGGGGGAGGGAGAGGGAATCAGGGGACATTGGTGGTGAGAATAGGGTACTGGTGGAAAGATGGGTGTTGGAACACTGTATGACTGAAATCCAAACATGAACATCTTTGTAATTGTATATCTTATGGTGGTATAATAAAAAATAAAATAAAAAAAGCTCTCTTATATGCCTACCCCCAAACAAAAAAACTTTCCTCCAAATAAGAACCCATTATGCTAACAAGTACTTTTTTGGGTCAGACTGGAATCGTTTATTGATTTGGACTCACAAATGCCAATTTCATTCATCATAGCCCCTTCTTTATTTGTTGGGCAAAGCGATACACATGGGCCAGCTATACAAAATTGTAGGGGAAAATCATGGAGTCCCAGGACCAGGCCTCAGGGAAGAACCTCCTGACATCCACATCCAAGTTTTCTGGACATTGTGTGGCCCCTGTGGGAGGGCCAGGCACTACCAGACTCATTGTTCTCTGTGTCCACGTCTGCTCTGCAACCTTACCATCACCTGCCCTGTTCTTGGCTGGACAGAAACTGGCCAGTTGCTGTTATTAGAGAAAAGAAGCCAGAGCCAGGCCAGGAGCTGTTTCTCGTCATGTCAAACTCAACCAAAGCCTCTGTTTTTCTAAATAAAATGTGACAGACTTTATAAAGAGAAAGACTAGCCTTTTTAAAAAATAAGTAAAAGAACAACTTGATAACCTCTTGGTATCTGCACTGCAAACCATAATTCCCAATGGGGATGAGAGAGAGAGAGGACACAGGAAGAAAGGTAGAAATAGAAGGAAAGTGCCTGCCATAGAGACAGGCTGGGGATGGGGGATGAGAAGTAATAGGAGGGTAAAGGTCACACTGGTGATGGGAAATTCTTACTAGTGGTGGGATGGGTGTTGAAACATTGTGTGACTGAAACCGATCATGAACAGCCTTCTAACTGTATCACATGGTGATTCAATAGAATAAATTAAAAACGAATAAATACATGAAAATTGTAATATTTGAAGTGCTCATACAGTACTACAGAAACTATTTTTTGTATTATGCACCATTTAAGCAGAAATCTAGCTTCCTTGGTTTGACAATCTACCATTTTCTCATGGATGTTTTAATAGCAGTTAGTCACCTGTTCGCTCATCTTGAGTGACCAATTCAGAGTAGTTTTCACCATGTGACAGAGGACAGCGATCAGCCCTCTGCACACACATTTTCATTTTTCTTTTCTCCTTTTGGCTTGGAATGGAATTTACTTGCTTAAGGATGGCAGAAGTTAACCTTGTAACAATTGAGGATAAAATGGGAATAAACTTTGGCCAACAGTCAATGGTGACTGTAGGCATCAAGTCGGAATTAAATGCTTGGGCGTGTAGCATAGTCGTCTCATTGAGGATCAAAGTCAGGCTTTTTTGCTCAGCGCTTCTTTGTGACAAACACATTATGTCAGCGCCACTAGCTCATTTGTCTGCCGCAGATCCACTTTATCAGGCTGGAGTAAAAAAGAATTGATGTGTCTGCATAGATAGAGTAAATGGAAACTCAGGACGCATTCCAATATGCTGTACTTTGATATATTTTGCAAACCTGAGAGCAGCTGGTGTAACACTAGTTACTGTTTGTATTTAAATATTGTACATTAGAAGACCTTTGAAAGGGTGTTTTATAATGTTCTCTCTCTTTTTCTCTTTAGCACCTATTGGCTTTCAGATTGTTCCTTTTTGCATCACATCTCTATTGTGTTCACAAATATTTCCAGTATCTGCACTTTCAGAAACTTTGTCTCAATACAAATTCAGATAAAACAGTTTCCTCTGTATTGTAGAAAGAGAATTTTAAGTTGCAAGGGTTATTTACCTTTCCCTGCCCATCTTTTATGGAGCTAGACTGTAATCTCATGGATTAGATTTATCTTTCAAAATTTCATGTTTTAAGTCTCAATCCATGGGGTTGAATTTTAGAATTCTAGCAAGTTCAGTCTGAACATGGATCTTTAATAGTAAATCCATATTAAACTATATGTTCACATTTAGAGAAATGTAAAATTTTCGCATTTAGAGAAAATTTAAATCCTTCATGTGTTTTAACATGTAGATTCATGAAAGAAAAAAGTTTACAAAATCTCAGAGAATAGAGCAATGACTTATGATCCAGCTCATGTTTGTAGATCAAAACCAGGAGTGTGACTGTGACCATGGGTGCCACATTGCTGGCATTCTGTCGGTGAGGACCAGAGTCGAGCTTACGGACATAGAGTTTGGTGAGAAAAAATAAGGTTTGATAATGAATCAGTTATCCTGGAAATTTTTATATCATTAAACTAAAATGAGTTATTGAGAATATCACCTGCTGATGAACCCCCATGTTCTCGGGGTTCATTATTTGGTCATGCTTTAAGTCAATGTTTTAATTCTGTTTGTCGCAATCAATGTTTCACCCTTTCCCTCTCTTCGTCACCAGACCTGTTGAAAGTCTTGACTTAGAATTCTAGGGCCTTAAAGTGCTTCCTGTGGAGTTGGCTGTGAGGGTGTCCGTGCCCTGCTCCCCTGCACACTGAGCACCTTCACTAGAACTGTGAAGGCCACCACAACTGCACCTGGAGAGGATGGCAGGGGAGACCCTCCAGATCCTTCTGTTCCCCACACATTTAGGGGGGCACTGAAAAAGCTCTGATAATGCTGCTGATTGTGCGCCTCTCACGCTGCTCCATGGACAAGAGGAAGCCAAGATGAGTGCTCTGATCCCTGAAGGGGAACCTGAGCCTGATGGAAACATGCTAATGGAAAGTGTGGCGCTGGGATGAGTCGGCCACAGAGAGGCAGCTTGGCCATGCCGCCCGTCATTCAATATCGCCTGTGCACTCGCCAACCTGGAACTTTCAGGAAGATTTATGGGTATGGAAAAAGAGACTGGGACAGAGAGCAGCTATCTCAGTGCTTGCGGCCCTGTTGAGTCCTCGAGCATTTACCCACAGATGTTTGTGTTTGGAATCCCAGGAAACTTTCACAACAGAAGAGAGGACTGGGCTGGTTTATTGCTCCCCTCACCAATATGCATAAGGATATATTGAATTTTGATGAGGGCTCCAAGTGCCAGGATATTTTAATCCAAAGAAAACTAGATGAGAAAGAAGACAGAACATATTTATACAGAAAATCTCCATGTAAAAGGAAATATATATCAAGCAGATATAGTAAGCATTTCAAGTAGTATGAGTGCTCAGTTTTACAAGTCTAACTAGTTTGAGCTTCATCAGTAATAGCACCCAGAGGTATTAAACCTTTAAAAATATTCCAAAAAACTCTGACTTATGGCATTGGTCCCCAGCACACACTGGATGGACCAGTGACAGCAGAAAGAAAGGTTTTTTGGGCAAGTCCTCAAGCTCACATTGAACACTCAGAAGATTGATGTTCTACCTTAGATGCCCCCTTTTGTTTGATGGCCTAAAGAGCATCTCAACTCTTGTGAGAAACAAAAAAAAATCTTTTCAATTCAAATTCTCTGAAGCCCACCAGGTTCTGCCCCCAGAAGCCCAGCAAAACTGAAGTGAGGAAGGGGCTAGATGTATGCATGGGGCAGTACAGGCTGACAATGCAGCCGAGGGGGGCAACGTGGCAGAAACGGGTTCTTTAGCAAACATTGGCGCGGACACCATGCGACTCAGCTTTCAGCCTCTCCAAATGTCACATCATTGTTCCCTGTGTTCCAAATGCCACCCATTCCACTGGTCTCCGCAGTGACATTTCCCGAGTGCAATGTGCCGAGAAGAGCAGTGGAGGGTGGGGCTGCATGCAGGAGTGACCCTGAAGAGGGGAGGTGAGGGCACAAGCCCCGAGGGAGGGTCCTTCTCAAACTGTGGTGCCATCCCGCACTTCCCTTCAGCACACCTGAGTGTGGATCATGGGGGTGCACCGGGCCATTGTCCCCACACAGAAGCTCAGCACTGCAGGTGGCCGCATGTGTCTGCTCATACTAATGCTGATGGGCCTGAGCAGAAAGCCTGCTCAGGTCACGATGCCATGGGCTGGGTGCTGTGGGCATGAAATGGCTGATCTGGGAGTTGAGAGTGTGGAGACCTGGTCTGAACCCTCATTACAACCGCTGAGGGACTCCGGGCAGGTCATTCAATTGCTGGGAGTCTCGGTTTCTGTTCCTGTAAGGGGAGAGCAGTGGGTGATCTTGACTGTGAGTTTGAGGTCTAAAGTTCTGTCCTGAGCAAGAGGTGCTGGATTGGCCCTGGCAGGGAACTTCGTTTCTAGCTAAAGGACCCTGAGAAATTCCTGATTCTGCTCCTGGTCATGAGAGCTAGTAATATGGGTTTTATCTGAGAATATTTCAGATAGGCTAGAAATGAAAATCGAGAGATTTTGAAACAGCTCATGTTGCGGTGCCTTCTCTGTGGCAGAAACCTTAGAGGCTTTGTCTTAGATGAGTTTCCTAACTGCTCCTGAACGGGACAAAAGCTGGTTCCGTTTTACAGAAGAGAGCCCAGACACACGGAGTATTGTGGTGCTAAATAATTTGCCTACTTGTCTGGCTAACGCTTACAGGATTTGAAGGACGATGTTATAGCAACTGAGATCTCTGCTGAGCGTGGGGATGGAGGCAAGAATGAGGTGAACAGCTACCATGTGCCAGGAACTATGCCACACACACCACTATTTAATCCCCATTCTGAAGGAGAGAGTTTTAATTCTCCTCAGGATCTAAGGAGTTCAAAAACAGATTGGCTAATACCACCTAGAGACTCAGGCTGACCCACCACTCAGGTTTGTAAATAAAGTTTTGTTAGTGAATCATCATGTTCTTTCATTCACATAGTGCCTCTAACTTCAGGCTGTAGACGACCAGTGAGCTGAGTAACTGTGAGAGAAGCTGGGCTACAAATCCATCCTTTCCTTCCCAACTTACTCTGTTTAAACTTCGGGGATGCTTTCCTCTTCTCAGGAAGAGCTGGAGGGCCAGCTGTCTTCAGCGCGCGTAGGGGCTTTCTGCATTCCCAACACCCAAAGCAGAGTCAGGAACATCCAGTGCAGTACTAACCATCAGGCACTTAGATTTGAGTCCGTGACCTTTACCTGTGCAGAGTTGGTGAGGTGATTCTTACAGATAGTCACCATGGCCTAGAGGTGTTGGAACCCATGGATTTTGATTTATAGGTCCCAGGCTTTCTGTCAGCACCCAGCATTGCTCCATTTCTGCAATCTCTTTAATAAACCAAACTGGTTGGGAGGAGGAAGGTGAAAGAACAAGTAGATTTATTATTTCTCTGGTCAACAGAGGGGTAAGGTAGACCCAACTTGGGAGGCTGGTCCTAGAAAACCCCAGATAGAGAACAGAAACCGAAGCCTCCTGTTTTTCAAAAGTGGATCCAATTGTACAATGCCATGACTTCTTTCTAGGACAGACTGAAGCATATGACTCACGAGATGGTCATGTTTAAAAAGCTGCCCATCTTATTTCGGGAATTAATTTTATTTGCGTGGATGATAACAGGGTAAAGGAGCCACATCACACAAGTAGATGCTCAATACACTTATTTTGGAAAGTGCCGAGATTGATGATGACAAAATGTTTGAGACAAAACAGATTTGAGATCTGTAGGACAGAGCAGAAAGTCTGTGATGACCCGGGCTGCCTCGCACAGATCAGGAAACAGCAAGAGACATTCCTGCTAGCTTTACCTGAACCGCTTTCAGACTTCACAGAATCATCTAGCTAGCATCCTAAAAGGGGGCTGACATTCTGCCTCAATTAAGCTTGATTTCCAGACAGCAAGAGCAGTAATTAACTGGAGGACTATACAATGTTCCCGAAGAACTGACTTGCTTAAAAAACGTGGGCAGTGAATACAAGCTGACACCTACTGAGACTGTGACTTATCAAGACTTCATCAGAGGCTTACTATCAGGTTTGAGCAACAAGGGTAGGCATTGAGACGTAAACCATGTCATAATTATGTCTCAACATTGAAATATAAGGACAATGGGTAAGCTGGAGGAAAAGAAGAAAGAATCTCATTCTTTTCTCCTTCAAAGTAACTTCTTATATACTGCATGTTTTGTCCAAGTCTCCAGAGCAAAATCACTCTAACCATAGTATTATTTGTGCTAAATATATTTGTGTTTAGAATATAGTTAGTACAGTTTTTCTCTTGGTCAAAAGAACAAGATGGAGAATATATGTTGGTACAGACATTTTCAAACTGTCCATGAGAAAGGCGAGAGCAAATAACGTGGATGGCACTATACAATCTTTCAAAAAGAAATTTCTTATATGGGGAAGGTCTGGGCAGAGTTGGCAGTGTATGAAAGAAACTGTTAGTGATGTACCTAGAGGAGCTGTTATGAAGAATATCAGTTACATGGTGACCTCCATTATATGGCACAACAGGAAGATCTTTGACAAGTGACTGACCTCCCTGGCCTATGGCACTAGTTAGTATCGTAGCATTTTTTACATTGAATCAATAAAAATTACAAATTACAAAACTATTCATGTTTGGGGATTCAGCACCCATCCCTCCACCAGTGCATATTTCCCAAAACCAATGTGCCCTGTTTCCCTCCTACTCTGCTCCACCACCTGCCTCCATGGCCCGTAATTTTCTACCATCTCTCACTTTCTCTCTCCTTTTGTGCATGTATTTTGCAAAACCAGACATTGAGTGAGCTGATCATGTATATTCCTTTGTTTAAATAAAAATTAATCATTCCTGGGGCTGGAGCCCCAGGAAGTACAGTAATTAGGGCATTTGCCTTGCATATGACCAACCCTGGCTCGATCTCCAGTATCCCATATGGTCCCCAAAACACCAGCAGGAGTAATACCTGAGTGCAGAGCCAGTAACCTGTGATGCTCAGTAGCCTCTGAGCATCACTGGTGTGACCTAAAAAAGCAAAGAAAAAGGAAAAGAAGAAAAATAATCCTTCCCTTTTATTCCCATCAATTACCAAATTAGACAACATTTTTAAACATTTTGATTTGCTTTCCCAATATGCCCTAAATCAATGTACATATTCACATAAAATTGTTCCACAAGATAAGTCTTATGCTATCTCTGGGGACTATGGCCTAATTTTCATATTTTATTTTATTTCATTATGATATGTTATCTTTCATTGGAAAAAATCTTTATTCACCTATAAAATTATTTAATACTAAAATTATGATTCCTTCCACTTGTATCACTTGTCTTCCTGTTGTTCATTAATTTGCTTGAGCGGGTGCCAGTAATATCTCCACATGTCTCTGTCATGTGCTAGTATAGCCCAAGGGCCTCTGCTTGCTCCAGGAACATGAAGAACCTCAAACCATTCCTTCAGGTCATGGGAATGAGGTCTATTCTAGTTATTGTTTTTGGCATATAAAATATGACATTGGTAGTGCAGTACATCAGTAAATGATTCCTTAAAGAGTAATTATTTTTAATCTGTTGGTTTACAATACTATTAATAATGCTTCTTCACAGACACAGTTCCAACACCACCTCTGCAAGACCTATTCATACCTCTGTTAATTACTCTGCTTAGTACTATGGCCAAGATATGAAAAATTATGCGGCTCTAAGAAAGATTATAATCTCGTGATTTACGAGGATCCAGAGGAGATCACACTGAGTGAAGAGTGAAAGCGATTGATGTGAAATGAACTCTCTCATATTTTGAACTTAAAGATACACAGCAAGGTAAAAACAAAAATTCAAAGGTAAAGAAATTCTGATTCTTAATTGCAATTTGAAGAGAAAACTGAGGCATAGCTTCTTCAGTTTGTGAAAATATTTTCAGCTGTAGAAATTGGGTAATGCATATGCTTGTTAAAATAACCATCACAAGCAGGAATTGTTTTTATTTTGTGTTTTTAATATGGAGAAAAGAGGAATTCTATACCTTGTTAGTGGAATTGTAAAATCTAGAAACACTAGAGAAAACAATGTAAGGTGGGTCCATAAAAAATTAAAAGTGTAAATGACAAAAACTCCAGCAATCTAACTCACTTTTAAAAATATATCCAAAGAAAAATAGAACTAAAATTATGGATATCTATAATTCCATGTTTATAGCAGTATTTATTTACAATAAATAAGAAATTAAAACAATACAATTATCAATGGAAGAGTGGATAAAGAAACTTGCAAATACATGCCTATACACATATTCACAATGGTGTAGCATCCAGTCACAGAAGACAAAAGAAATTCTACTATTTGAGCAGCACTTAAAGTATGAATCAAAAAAAGTAAAATAACTGTACATTATACTTAGATGCATTTTAAACTTGTCATGATGTACATCAATTATATTTTAATAAAATCTGAAAAAACTAAATACCAATGCAAATGCCATTTGTACTTTTAAATAATATTTTCAAATATTTTGGATTACCAGGTTCCATTTACAATACAATCAATTTGAAAGTGTTCATTTGATTGTCATATATATTTCTTCATTAAGTCTTAGTTTTATAAAAAAAATATAGTATTGGTATAAAATATTATATCATTCGATCACGATCACGATCTTCCCGTTGATCATCTATTTGCTAGAGCGGGCACCAGTAATATCTCCATATGTCCTGTCTCATGCCAGTAGAGCCAGGGGCATCGGCTTGCTACAGGAACACAAAGACCCTCAAACCATTATATTAGGTCATGGGAATGATCTAATATAAATAAATTATATTATAAAATAAATTATATTATATCATTAGAGAATGGTAAAATATTTTGGTTTTGTGATTTAATGACATAACTTTGTTGGTTTTGCTAACTACAGAATATTAAATTTAGAACTTCTATAGCATAGATTAAGATATATTTACCTAAAAATATTTAGTTAATGGATGACATTACTCTATTTCAATTTTTTAATAAATTCCTAAACATGTCTTTTCAACCTATATCATTTAAAAAACTAAATATAGTTTAAACCCCAAAATTACATTAAGTTGAACAATTTATTTATTCTTTTACCTATAGATAAAAATTATGTCTCTTAATATTCACATTTTATCTAGATATTTAAATGAAGACAATATTCCAGTCTTCCATAATGTGTGCTCCTGGATTACTCAAAACATTCATAGGTAATGTCTTCAGTTTCATTCTAGTGTTGGCAAAGAAATACAATATGTATGTAAGTTTTATTCTCTGATAAACATCGGTCTTGGGTACTAATATCAATTGTATTTCAAAAGAAAAACCTATTGACTCAGTAATTGTTTTGAAGATCAGATGAAGCGAAACTTTCTATTTTCACCAAAATGCACTCTCCCTTTTTCTTAGAGAGACGGGAATCTTCTAGACTTCTGTTTGCTCCTACAGATAAGTTTGGCTCTTTGACTGAGCTCTTGTCAGTGATGACGTGTTAGATGCTTGCCCCACTGGCAGTGCTGGGCTTTAGAGCAGAAAACTTCTTCAACCATTTGTATTTGATTAGAAGCAAGAAAGTCAAGGCAGACCACAGCAACACTCCCTGCTTGAAGGAGCAAAGAATGTGCCATGTCACTCAAGTTCAACCTGGAGTTCCCATTGCTCAGCAAGCACTGTTCTTGATATTGCAAATGCCTTAGCAAAATGACACAGATGGCCATCTTTCTGCTGGGAATGCACACTATGATTTAGTACTAGGAAAAGGGGTGAAAGAGGTGAAGGCAGAGCAAAGGCACACAGGCAATGCTGGTGGGATCGGGCTGTCCTAGAGAGATGGCATTTGTGCAGATACAAACACAGACAACTGCTGCACACATATGCAATGCCAGCCTTCATTGTGGACCACATGGAGTAATTTCTGTGCTATAAATGTGATATAGGGACTCAGGGGATTCATTCATCATAGTAACTGAAATGTTCTAAGGTTCCAAAACTTTTGCCAAGTTTATGATTAGTGAAGGTCCCATCATCATCTGTGGTTGCCAAAGAAAACACATATAAACCCTTGTTTCCTAGACTCTGTTCTTATAGTGACAGCTATAGATTCTTTATGGGTAATTGTTCTTTGGAGTACATGTGTGAGACATCAACTCTTGGAGGAGACACACACATTCCTCTGTGTCAACAGGTAGTCATTTAAGGAAATCAGAACTTCTCTGTTCTGAGCACCTATATAGTCTAGTCTCTTAGGGCAAAGATGAGCTGCTCTTGCCGAGACGAGCCCCACAAAAACCAGGGTCAAATGTTCACACCTGCTCTGAGGTCATGTGCCCCAATAATACTGCTTGGCTCCAGGCCATGACTTAGAAACCCTGACTGTGCACCCAACTACGTAATTACTGCCGCAGTGAACACCTTTAGGGTTAAAATCAGAGCTGGAGTTCAGGGTGAGGGTCTTTTCTGAAATGTTGACACCAGTTCTGCGGTGATTTCTGGCTATTGTAAATTGTATTGTGAAACAAAAGTCCCTGCCCCGTATGGCCTTTTCTGGGAGAACCTCTCTGGTCTGTTCCCTGCCTCCTTGCCCAGCTCTGTCGCACCCTCAGTGGCATGTTATCGCCTTGGATGTATGAACCTGCCGCATTCTATCTTGATAATGCTTTTGTTCTATTGAAAATCATGACATTCTGCCCTGGCCACCTCTGAGAAGTGACCCTTTGTTTTATAGTCCCGACTCCCAATTAGTCCTGATTCCTTTGGCCTGTTAGATAGGGTTCTCTGTGATAGTCCTGGCTCTAAGCTTTGTGGCCTTTTCCTCTGAGAGGCAGGAAGCTTCAGAAGGGCAGGAGACATTGGCATCTTACCAGTCCACTGCTTTATCTGTTGCCACAAGGGGCCACATAGAATGTGTTCAGCAAGTGGGAGAAGACTGGACCAGCAACAGTGCCCTTTGACCAGGGAGAAGTCATTCTCCTAATATTTATACCTACTTTCCAAAACTGTAAGCCTTATGTTGGCTTTTTCAGAGGCAACAGAATTTAAATCACTTGAATCATAAATGATGAGAAAACTACAAAGCTGAATTTGAAATGAACCATTTTTTACGGAAACGCCCACTTAGGTATCTAGACCTTTCCTGGCTCATGTACTTAATCTGGATGCAAGCACACTAAAAATACATGCCACCATAACTCACACAAGTTGATACCTAGTGCATGGTAAAAGTGTCTTACACAGCTTCGGGTTTTCTTAGGCTAGTTTTAAAGACCCAATAGATCTTGGTCTAACCTCAGTGACTTGGATTTATTTCCCCCTTTGTTGTTTGTTTTCAGGTGTCTTGTCTTTTCCCAGGAATTGAAAATTGCTTATATTTTAGATCTTCAGAGGAATATAGGTAATGGGGGAAGGAGGCAGCTTAATGTGACAGAGTGAGCACCAAGCCGACCATTAATGACCTGCTGGGACAATATTTCCTTCTTTGACATGATTTTCCACATCTGTGCAATTATCAGGTGATCTTTGAGATCTCAGCATAAACCTTTCCAAGTACTCTGTGCTCATGGAGAGCCTGCAGATCCTGCCTGTGGATACTTACAGTGGACTCAAGACTGTCCTTCCAAAGCCCAGGTCATGCGTTGGAGAAAGCAACATATTCCATGTGAACTGACTGTCAAGTGCAGGCTGTAGCTTTCCAGTGAGAATCAGAATAGTTCTGTCTCCACCAGAAAGCATCTAGATGAAAGAAGACTTTCATTGGAAATTGTTTGGTCACCCCTTGCTCCACTATCTACACATATATGCAGTTTTACAATACATAAGTTACCTGTGTCCTATTTGATATGTCAAATACCAGTAACAATTATATTAGGTCATTCCCATGACCTAATATAATAGTTTGAGGCTCTTTATGTTCCTGGAGCAAGCAGATGCCCTTGGGCTCTACTAGCATGAGACAGGACATATGGAGATGTTAATGGTGCCCGCTCGAGCAAATCGATGATGAATGGGAAGAAGATAGTGATAGTGACTGTGTCATTACTTTCCTACATGTAGATATATATTTGTTTGTATATGGATGTATGGGTGTATATATACACTTATACATATATAGTATGGGGCCATACATATGTATATGTATGCATATCCATACATACACATATATATATGTGACACACACACACACACACACACACAAAATATATATATATATATATATATATATATATATAAAACTGTGTGTGTGTGTGTGTGTGTCTGGGGACCATAACCTATTGCTCAGGGCTTACTCCTGGTTGCATGGAGAGATAACTCTGGTAGTCTCAGGGTACCACATGGGATGCTGGAGACTGAACCCCTATCAATCACATGTAAGGTAGCTCTCTTCTCTCTGTACTCTGCTCAGGTCTCACCATGTTTAAGAACCGTAGCAATGACACAAACAATGCGAGTCCCACACCTCAGCAGAAACCTGCATTCAAGTCTGCTGCTCTAACCTGGGTTTTCCTATTTATAACACAATACACACTTGAGCCGCTTTACTCTGAAGCTGAAAGTAAACCATGATGCATTCAGAGTTGTGTGTGATGGTGGTTTATAAAGCCCTGCCTTGGCTTCTGCATTTCTGAGCTTCCAAGCTCTGGGGGAGGTGGGGAAGTATTTTTTGTCTTGTTGGGTTTCATCTTGCATCTGCTTTTCAGTATATGGCTCTAGTGATAAATTTTAATTGATATTTATTTTTTGTACCCAGGGTATTTATTCTATTTGTACCCAGTGACTCATAGGCCAGGATGGTGATTGCTATACAGTAGTTTACTTTTAAAAGAAATAGGGCTGTTGAAGCAGCTAATACGGGAAGATGTATCACCAGGCTGAATAATTGTGACAACCATAGACCGTATCAGTGTCTGTTTGTTTGCACAATACCCTCCTGCATTAAGAAAGCCGTCCCAGCTGTCTTGGGCTCCGGGGTCGTCCATTTCATCACTTGACACTGCAGCAGATGTTATGGATTGATAACAGACTTCACTTCATTCACTCCACATCTAAGATTACCTCTGGAAAAAAAAAATCTAATACATTATAACCCTCCCAGCCATTTGTTAAAAAAGGAAAAAAAAGGACTAGCAATTTATTCTCCTTTTTAGCATTAAATTCCACTCTCCCCTGCACCCATTCCAGTCCCCCACATGTACAGAGTATTTAAAAAGGGTAATTTAACACATTCATTGCATTGGTTCTCTGCAGGCCAGAAAATCAGAGAAAGACAAGAATGTAATGATTTAATTGAATTAGGGGCAGATCAGATTGAGCACCAGTGACTCAGACCCCATCTCTGAAGGAGATGCGATTGTCTTTCATGACAGAGCTCAGAGTCCCGGCCCCAGGTGTGCAAGGCATTGGGGCTGCTCAGCTTCTGCCAAAGCAGAGCTCAGTCTGCTGTTTTAAAGGAGACTGAAATCTGCATTAATTTGAACAGGGTTCTCCAGGAGACCCATTCCCCTCTCTGCTTTAGGGAACATAGACTCCTGCTCCACTGAACACAAACAGGGACAAAGCTGTACCTTCAAGACCACTGAGGCAGTGGCCAAGAGTGGACTCTCCACTGTTCAGATTGATGGGAAGGTACTCAAAGGTAAATAGCTACTCAAAACCGTTTTCTGGAGATGATGGCTCTTTGTATAGGAGCTGTGTAGTACTCCTGTCATATTGTAGAAGAACATGTGCTGGACATTAGTACATCACAGTGTTTCCGACTGAAGCATAGCTGGGGTGGCCATGGCGGGGCTGTGGACTGCCAACAGCCTCTAACAACAGTGGTATTTGCAGGTACCACTTCTGCCTTTCACCTGCTTCTCACTTCAAGGAGCTTCTAGGAGGCACCTGCTAGGCTTGGAGCCCAAAACACATCCAACGCCACATCCTGGTAGCAGAGGCTAGGCGAATCACAGTGAGCAGAGGTGCTCAGAGGATGGGACCAGGGCGGAGAGTAGCTGGAGCGAGGTCTCAGGACAGAGAGTGTCTGTTGCTACAATGGTGGTGTCATTTTTTATTTTGTTCCTTCCTCAAGTGAGGAAAACCAGGTTCTCCCAGTGCAGAATCACGGGGCCCCTTCAATATTTTTTCTACTCATTTTTTTGGAGAGAGGGATTCTCCCCAGTAGTGCTTACGCAGGAAACACTAGAAACTCCTGCTGGAAATTCTTGGTCATCAGGCAGGTGGTCGATACAAGGCCCATAGACATGGAACTATGACTTTGTGTGTTCAGGACTACTCAGGAAATCCTGACGAAACTTTGATGGTCCCACACCACACCCAGCAGTGCTGACAGGACCGTGTGGTGCCAGGGCTGGAACCCTGGTCAGATGCACACACGTTTACATAGCAGCATCTTGAAGTAAATTTCTGAGAGTCGAAGATTTCTCACACAAGTAGTAAAGATGTCATTTCTAAGGAAGGCTATGTAAATGTGCTTATTTGCAATAGAAAATGTCCAACATGTGATCAGATTGTTACACTATGACATCAATAACAACCAAAGCAAACAGATTCAGATGGGATGGGCACATAGCTCCCAAAGCCAGGATCTTCCCCACAACAATGGGTTTGAAAGAGAGACTCAGGAAAACTGAAGTTTGATTTAGACAAGCTCTAAAGGGAAAATTATATATTTCTGCTGGAAAAATAACATATGACTTAGTAGGGTCAATGCTGGTAGCTGGTCTCAAAATCTATAACTCACACCTGTGAGATTGTCAGCATTGAAGAGCTAATTTAATTTAACATTGAATTAAAGGAGTTTAGTTTAATTCCGAGTAATGACAGCATTTTAAGGATGCAAGCCAGAGACTTGGAGCACACTCTAGAGTCCAAGTGAGATGCTTCGTGAGAAGCTTTCAGATTCATGGGCTCAGGTGGGGACAGCTCAGAAAGCAGCTGAGACCCAGCCTGTTTGAATCTGCCCTTACCACCGCACCTTTTGTTTAGTTGCTAATCTGGTTTAGATTCCATTTTCTACTTTACAAAATTACGCGTGTTCTTGAAAAGGCCTCTGCTGCATGGAGGCCATTTTCAAAGAGTTCATGATTTAATCTGCCCTGGGCAGACGTCTTCTGTAAAGCGAGAAGAGGTTTTATGTTTATCTAACCTATAAATTTGAGTTGTCAGGTTGATAGACGCCTACACTTAAACTGGTAATGATGATGATGATATAAAACCACTAATTGGCTCTAACTCAAGGAACAGTCCTGTGTATAATATAGTCTGAGATGAGAAACATGGCATTAAGGAGTTGTGTTATAATACAGCCAGGAAACATAAAGGGAGCACTGGCTTTCCTACAGAAGCAGACCTGGGAGGTGTGAGAGAGAGGGAGGCAAAGTGATCTTTAAATTGGTATGAAAGAAAACATTATTTTCCTTGTGTGTCATAATGATTGTGTTGTTGAACCCTCCCTCCTAAGTTCTAAGACTTCCCATAGTGTCTCTAGCCATGCTGTCATATTTTCCCTTGGTCTATCTCCCAGAAAGAGATCAGAAACAACAAGGGGGATCCTTTTCTGGTACCTCCCAAAAGGAAGATGGGAGGGTACCTTCGTACCTCTTTATTTTATCTTTGCATCTTGTTAGTGACATCTGTAATTATTAGAATTCTGTTAATATCCTGATTATAGCATCCAGAAGAAGGAGATTCAGCCAGTGGACAGAATTGGCCTCATTTTTTCCTTGGGAGAGGAAAAATATAGGAGAAATTGAGAACTAAGAGCCTCCTCAGCACACAAGAGTAAAGGAACTGCAGGTCAAGACCTCATCATTCCACCAAGATCAAAATGGCCTACCCAACTGCTGGAGATGAGCTCATGGCATGATGTCTTTCATCTTAGAGGAGATCAGAAGCAATATAGAAGCCAAGGAAAACAACAAGCGGGGGCTCTGCAACCTGGGGCAACCGGTAGACCTAACTGAAGCAGTGTGAATCAAGGAGTCAAAATTGGACTTGAACAACAAAACTTGGACAACAATGAAAAGGAAATGAGAATTACCCAGTGGAACTCTAGATCACCTCTTGGAAAAATAAAGGGAATTGTTAAATTCTCATTCTATGAGATAAAGTTAAAGAAATCTTCAAGTGTAAAGTAAATTCGTAATTAAATACAATCGGTGGTGATTGGAGAGAGGGACCACAGGCAGCTTGGAAGAGAATCCCAGTAAACATAGCACAGGGCTATGGTCCGTCAGCCCTAAAAAGTGAAATAGATATTGTAAAAATTAGAATTATCAGATAACATTAACAATTTTTTTTTCTGAACTGAAGACTCGAGTGTTCAAATGAGAGGGGCCAGGTTTAGCCAAAGAATTAGAAACAAGATTTTCTTTACATATGAAATAGATATATTGCCTTGAAAGCAGGACTGGAATATCACACATATCAGTACAGCAGAAGAGACACCAGAAACACAACTTGTCATGGGCTGCCCAAACAGCACAAGAGGAGAGCGACAACCACAATGTATGGAAAACAGAACTCAGGCAAAAGTCCCAGTCTATGGAGGAAAATCAGTCCAAGACCTATTGTCGGGGACACCGCGGGGGTCCCCAACAGTGCCAAGAAGCGAGTTCCTTTCTACCTCCTAAGCTGGCGGAGAATGGATGAAGACTCAGGAATCCGATGCAGTTTTAAAAGGACTTTACTATCACAGGTTCCAATATACAATCCAAGAGCAGGGAAAACCTCCGGACTTTGGGTTCCCAGCTAGGCCCCAGCCAGGTGTAGGCCAAGATGGCTGCCACCACGTGTTGAGGCCCAACAGAGAATGGAGAGGACAGAGAAGCAAAATGCCAAGGGAAGCCGAAATGGCAAAAAAGGGGAAAAAAGAGCTTCTTTCTTCTTGCAGCTTATTTTATAGCTAGAAATCTGCCCAAACTCCCCAGCCCAGCCCATTCTGGGCTGGGCTATCTAGAGATGAAAACAGGAAAATAGCTGTATAGAAATGTAGCAACTTCAGGAGGCCATCTGCCTGTTTACAAGGACCCAGAGCTAATTCAAAGCCTCCTAGCAGAGCTGGGAGGAGCTGTAAGCTAAATGTAACCTCCCTGGAAGGGAAGGTCAAATGCCCTCAGGTAATTTCTCCCATCACAACACCTAGGCCCTTTTATATGCTAATGTCTTGAGCCAAGATCTGCCTGGAAAAGCCTTTATAGGGTAGAGAAGGGGGTTTCTGAGATTGCATGTCTCTGTACCAAAGACTAACACTAATGCCAGTTAAATATTTCTCCAAGCCTTCACAAGTCTCATCTACTTCACGGTAGTTTTGTATTTTAGTTGCCTTTGAGTTATCAGGGAGCCATGCTTGCTTGCTTGGAGGCAAACAGCATTTCTCTCTGGTCTAATTACTTAGGGATCCAACGTGGCCAGGCAAATATACTGGTAAGATCTAGCTATTCCCACAATGATTGTGGTAGCCTGAGAGAATATTTATACCACCTATTACAGAATACATGGTAGATTGACTACCACATTTAGACTACCCCCTTATCTACGAAGTGATTTGCATGAGGCAATTCAGAACAGATGCAGAGGCTCTTAGAGGAGTCCTGCAACAACCCATGAGTCAAAGAAAGCATTTTCACATAGGCAAGGCACATTCATCTCATTCAAAGCAATTGAAAAAAAAACAGAACTTAAAAAAAAACTACAAGTGAACTCAGACAGTCTTATTTCTTATTCTGGAGTCCACAAGGAAAATAAAAGCAGGGTTTTGGGGAACAATATACAAGTGAGGGTTGGGACTTCTCAAACCTCTCAAAGCTAGAGTGGGGATACGAGGCTAAGGGCTGTTGACCATCTAGCTGAGCTCAGGTTTGTTCTCTGTGTCTCTCTCTCCAGGTCAGAGAAGGGGGTTCAGCAAGCGTCAGCAGCTGCATAGGTTGGAAAACATCTCAGGTCACCGCAGAGTCAGTCTTTGGGCCTCTCTCTTCTATTGAGAGGTTGAAAAAAATTCAAGGCTGGCCAGTGCTGTCAAATAGATGGTCTCCAACAATAGGCCCACACCCTTCTGTATTTAAAACTCAAAGTGAGATTCACAAAATATTCAACATCATTTCTGACTTTGAAAATGTTGAGAAGACAACAATAAATATTCTTAAGAGCTTGAGGATAAAAATTTCAAATTGAAACCGCAAACACTGACCATAGAAACAATTGTTTGAGATCTGTTTAACTAATAAATATTACAATTTGTATGTCATTGAAAAAAATTATAAAGAAAATGTGAACACAAGGTTAAAGAGAGAGAAAGATATGCGTAATACATAATACTAAGCAGGAAATACATTGTATTAAGACTATCTAGAGAATTATTTACAAAGGAACAATATGCAGAATACAAACAAACCAGAACAATGAGTGGGAGATAGAATAGATATCCACAGGAGATGAAAATATGCAGACAATAAATATGGGGAAATCTGCTGAAATGGAAGGCAATCAGGTATGCAAATAAAAGCCAGCATGTGTTTTCATTCTAACCCCAGTTGTTTAGAAATAACAGACAAAACACAGAAAGTTTATAGTATCTAGAGTCAAGAAATTTGTAATGCACAGTTATCATCATTTTAGATTCTCCAGAAAAATAGTTATCAGAGTATTATAAATCATTAAATGTTTAATTATTATCCATATGTGTCATACTTATATATATTTCCATATAAATGTATACAGATATATACTTATATAATCTAGCCCAATTCTTGTGTATTTTACAAAATGCACTACTATTGCCCATAGCAG
The DNA here is from genome assembly GCA_021461705.1 of Cryptotis parvus. NCBI lineage: Eukaryota > Metazoa > Chordata > Mammalia > Eulipotyphla > Soricidae > Cryptotis > Cryptotis parvus. The sequence continues at coordinate 226,944 of JAJIBD010031203.1, read as the reverse complement.
AAACTAAGAAAATAGCACAAACACCCACTATAACATAGTGGTGAGTAAACTGTGGGGATATAAATTAATTTGTATAAATATGAACTTATATTTTACTTCTATCCATTATATAAATGTAAGTACACATAGAGTTAACACCTATATATTGAACTGATTCACACTTTAGTAGTAATAGTATAAGAAAAAGAGAAGCAGGGAATGACGTATGCAGATTTAGGGTCATGATAACTTGTGTGGGAAGAAGTAGGAAGAACGATCTGATTAGATACATGATATTGTCAGAGAATATGGAGCTTCTGTTTTGCCTGGTAGTTTTGCAGGTTCTTATTAATCTACTGATTTGAGAAGAATAAAAAAAGATGTCAATATGTAATGAATTCCCCTATAACATTTCATTCTTGCACACAAAATTTTAAGTAAGGATTGAAATAGCTATGTTAGATAATGCAATCTACAAAGAAATGCAGAGTCTGGAGAGATGATAACACAGAGTATGGCACTTGCCTTACATATGCCTGTCTGTGGTTTGATCAATAGCATGCACCCCATATAGTTCCTGAGCCCACCAGGAATCATCCCTGAGCACAAAGTCAGAAGTGGTCCTAAGCACCACCAGCTGTGGTCCCAAAAAGGACATGCCAATTGGTTGAGAGTCAAGACTTTGGAAGCATAATTATGGCCCAGAGCGTCAACAGGACCAGAAGAATCAGCATGTGCGATAAACTTCATCACTCAGCACCATAATGAGTGCAAACCTTGCGCACTCAAAACTAAAGCCAAACACACCTGTACATTTATCCCAAAACTTATGGAAAACTTTAACACTTAAAATTTTCAAAGAAAATTCAATGGTTTTCTTATGAGTAAACAGATCTGAAAAGTGATAATGCACAGGGGTTAAATAATATACCCATGAATTCAGCATGATAAATATTTCATTGAAAACAGTACTCTGAGCAAATCAAACACATTCCTTTCTTGGATCCAGGGAGATTTGAAAAAAGTTGCTCATGTGGCAAGCCTTCATGAGCAGTTAAATCCACAAAGTAGAATGTTTCAGCCCTGCGTGGTGTTGGTCTAATCATCAGACAGTAGCAATAAGAATATCTTTAAACATCTTGATTGACCTCTTGGGTTCAAAATAACTCTCCCACAGAATCCCCGGACAGGTAGGAGAACACTCAGGCACACACTCTTTCACAGCAAAGTTCACAGAATAAATATCACTTCCTACCAATATCAGTGCACACCAAAGTTTGCACAGGAACTGGAAACTACCATACACCAAAATCAATGAGAAGAACCCCGAAAGGGCTGGTCGTGGGCTTGGTGTAGATGTGGTTACTTATTTGTGCTTGAGGAGGGGGATCCTGGGGAAAGTTGTTTTCATGGTAAAATAATTAATAATAATAATAATAATAATAAATGTTTTTGGTTTTTAAGTTACCCTCAAATGCTTCAGGCATTTCAGCTCAAAAGAAGAAAACTGAGAATTGAGAAGGAGCACTTGGATTACGTGAGCCCACCTTGAAAATGGGGGGCAAGATGACAGGCTGTCATAAACCTTCCTTTCCGGTATTGGAGTCCTAGGAAAAAAGAGTTCAGGTGCAGTGACCGCCTTATCTGCAGGCATCTGCTGACAGTGACTCTTCTCAGAACCAGGGGCATGACCACAAAAGGACAAGATGGTTTTATTTTTTTACCTCCTCCTTTCCCTTCTTTTAATGAGGTTGATGGATTGGGAGGAGGTGGTTGGCAACCACTTCAAAATCCAGACTAGTGAAAAAGCTTCCCGAAGGTCCCTGCTCCCTCATCCAATGAACCCTGGCTAACTTAGCTGAAAGCAACTGTTTGAAAACTCTCAGGAAAAAAAAATTCACTCCAACTCTTTAAGTCTGCAGCCAGTTCTTTTTCTGATACAGCAGCTGTGGAGGTTATATTGTTGTGTCTGATAAAAGGTTGTTATTGGAACAAAAAAGTGTTTTTTCCTTCCCGTGTAATATGTAATAAAACTGCTCTATGAAGTCTCAATGAACTCTCTCAATTGAGAAAAATACAGACAATTTTCATTATAAGTGAATGCTTCCCATTCACCCCTTTTCTATGGAAGGAAGACATGCAACAGTAAGTAACTGTAGGCCACATTTCACAAGATAGCATCTATTCCATTATTCCTGTGTATGTTTCGTGCGAAAATGTTATGAAGTTTTCTCCCTTCACAAAAATACATATTCCCTTATCTCATTAAGTTCCTATCTCCTACAACACCCATTCCCCAGCGGTTCCCCCTGCCACCCCGCCCGAGTCTCCCCAGATGGCATTGCTATTTAAAAGTATAAAAGAAAAGCATGCATTTCGTTCACACCGTCGATCCATTATTCAATTTAAAAATCTCAGGCAAATGTAGATGAGATTCTGAGAATGAAATGAAGCTGGTTTGCATTGGCTGTGCCTGGCAAGGTCTGGTACTATCTCCTCAATGGTGCAACTGCTATGTATAATGTAGGTGGATTTTTTTCCTTCGATGGTAGTGTATCAGTCTAGATAACCTTGGACTGGTCAGAGCTGCCCATACTTCCCCCACCCATTCCTAAGTGACAAATGCTAACTCACATTAGCAAAACCAATCAGAGAGCATTAAAACTCTGACAATTCCATTTCCTCTAAGCCAATTTTCATGTGCATGGAATTTTATTTGTTTAATCAGAAAATTGATGTAAGCACTATCTGGAATTTTATACAAAGACTCTCAGAGACATTTTTGTGTTCAAAAGATAATTGTTATAAATCTGGCCTCACAAGTGGCTAGGGAAGCTGGAATTCGGCTTGCCCCGGGCCCAGTTGACCATGGGGCCCCGGGAGGACAGGTGGGTTTTGGAAGTGGGCCCATCACCTATAGGGGGTCCCAGAAGCAGCCAGATGAGACTTCGCCCACCACCTTCGCTATCCGGATGCTGGGATACTACCTCACGACTAGATTAACAGAGCAAACCCAGTTCGAGCCCAGGTAGGCGGCTCCCAGAAGCAGGAATCACTGGGAATTCGTCAGATGGAGTCAGGAGTCGGCCCTTCCCTCTCCATTTTGTCAAGCCTGGTGGCCCCGCCCAGGTGCTGCCCTGGGGCCACCAGCCATAGCATGAAGAGCCTCACAAGCAGCTGGGGAAGCTGGAACTCGGCTTGCCCCAGGCCCAACTGACCATGGGGCTCCTTGGAGGACAGATAGGTTTTGGGAGTGGACCCATCACCTCTGGGGGTCCCGGAAGCAGCCGGATGAGACACGCCCACCACACTAGCCACCACCTCTGCTGCCCAGACGCTGGGATACTACCTCACGACCAGATTAACAGAACAAAACCAGTTCGAGCCCAGGTCGCGGCCGCTTGCCATTAAAATAGTGGAAACAGTAATGTCCTTTAATGCACTGCATTCCACAATGCGCATTAAAGTTTGGCTGGAGGAGAGATAGAGAGGAGAGAAATGACATACAGAACCCGCCAAGTAGTTGAGGTGTGGGAGGGGGAGGGAGGTGGGGACATTGGTGATGGGAGATGGGTTTGGGTGGAGGGATGGGTGTTGGAACACTGTAGAACCAAAACTCTACATGAGCATCTTTCAATTGTATGTCTAAAATGGTGTAATAAAATTTGGAGGAAAAATAAATAAAACAAAAAGATAATCATTATAAATTCAAAGCTAAGCCCTGGGTATCTTCAGATATGTATTTATATCAGGGTATTAAGAAAATAATTAAACTATTTGGATCCCAAAATATAGTACAATGAGCAGGGAAGTTGCCTTATATGCAGTGACAGGTTTAATGCCAGTACTCTATATGGTCCCCCAGTCCACACCAGGGTGATTCCTGAGCCCAGAGCCAAGAGTAAGCCTTGAACACTGCCAGTTGTGACCAAAAATTAAAACAAAGGAAAGAAAGAAACATGCTCTTCCTCTCCGTTAATATCAGTTTAGAGCCTGAAATAGTCTTATACAAGAAAATATAAAATATTAACATTAAAATTAATTTGGAGCTCAAGAACGTTGTTATAGCTTCTTACCTACTTGCTCATGTATTTAAAATGTTTAGTTTATGTGTGGAAGAGCAGAATAAAATACTTTTTTGTTGTTTTGAGAAATCAGAGCAAAATATCAAGTCAGTTTACTCTCTTATCTGTGGTTAAAAAAGAAAACCAGCAAGCATGGGAGATCACTGGCACATAAGCCTGGAAAACCAAGTCACTGACAAATGGTGCTTGTCCACATCACTGAGAAGTTAGTCATTATAAGGCAGTGTGTGACCGCTGGCCATGCTACAGGGTGCTTTGCATTTTAAGGTCAAAAATTTCTTCCCAGCTTCCACGAGAATCTCTATCATTAACCCACAATGAGAAGACCTTGTAGTTAATCTGTTCATGACAATAATAACAGCAAATATCTTTGTAGCATCTACTATGATCCAGGCTCAACTAGGAACCATCATGCATGCATCAATTAAGATGATCTTTCAGAAGTTCATTTTTATAAGGGGAGAATAAGACACAGAGTGGTTCACTAGGCTAACCAAGGCCACACAGCAAGTAGAGTCAGTTGAAATGCTTGCAAAGGCTGTAAATTCATGCTGATATTCCAAACACTATTTGTATAATTTCTCATCTAGACCTTCACAAGTAGTATCCATTAGCTTGTGCCAATTTTTCAGAGACCACATACAGACAGCAGGGTTAGAAACACAATGTCTCTGCTCTCCTAGAAAATAATGCCAGTTAATACTGAATGTCTTCATTTTAAAAATGTTTCATTTATTGTCCAATTCTGATAATCCTTAATAAAAGATAGATTTGTAATTTTTTTTTTTGCTTTTTTGGGTCACACTCAGCAGTGCTCAGGAGTTATGTCTACATCTGCACTCAGGAATTACTCCCGGCAGTGCTCGGGGGACCATATGGGATGCCAGGGATCGAATCCAGGCCGGCCGCATGCAAGGCAAATGACTTACCCATTATGATATTGCTCCTGCCCCAAGATTTGTAAATTGTTAACAGAAAAATTAATGCTTTCATTTTCATTAGTGTAGGCATTATATCAGACTGTAACTATAGCAGAAAAATAATATAGAAACTTGAGAAGTCTGTAATTTAATTTATTCTAAAAATAATTATCATAATTGGGAATTATAACACAAAATTTAATAGCCACTACTCATATGCTCAGAAATTAGGGACTCTTATCCAGTTCAGACAATCTGGGTCTGGATGGCTTATCTCTCTTCATTTACTAATGTACCTGACAGATACCCTGATGAGGCCTAAGACATTCAAGAGTGTTTTGAGAATTAAGGTCGCTCATATCTTTATCACTTATCTGGAGAAGCCTCTGTAGAGAATATTTTATTGTGATCCATCAAGGATTGACTATTGAACCATCAGATAGGTGCACTACAAATCAGGTCAGCTGGTGTCTAATCAATTCGCTGAGTAAGGTTGGAGATGCCACACAGAGAGGCCGCTGCAGCAGCCAGTTTCATGGGTGTGGTCACTGCAATGACACCCATGACAACCGAATTGTGAGAACAGAAGTATAAAATATGATTCTAAGTGGCAAAGGGCTTATAATTTATTTGAAGAGACAAGTTCTCATGTATGCGAAACTGGGGAAGATTAATGAAATGACATGAGCTGTATTCCTAGAGTAAATATGGACCTAAGCTCGAACAGTAGGAACTGTGTAAAAGTGATTACCATGTCCTGCACCTTGTACTTAAGGTGATTTGAAACTCCCATTAAACAACTCTATGGAACAGAAACAGAAACCGAGGGGAGACCATTGAAGAGTAAATCTGTAACCTGCACCCAGTTATGCTAAATTCATGAAAGCACACCTAAGAATCCCAAAGCGGACTCTTGAAGGCTTTTTCCTCCCACATTGCATGCCCCAAAGTAAGCAGTGAGGTAATATGATTATTCGACTTCTCACATTCTTCTCCTATGGAGAAATGAAGAAGAAAACATCAGCCCATGGAGGTGAGGCCTGTTGAGTGACTTGTAGCCTGTGACTTGCTCCTTCCTAGCAATTGTCACCAACTAGCACTTCGCTTGTCAATTGAGATTTCATGGTTCCCTCTTCCATCTACACAACAATCAGCCCTTCAAGATAGCCTATAAGCAGCCAGAGCAATAGTACAGTAGGTAGGGCATTTGCTTTGTGCATGGTTGACCTGGGTTCAATTCCCAGCATCCTATATATGGTCCCCAAGTATTGCCAGGAGTAATTCCTGAGCAAAGAGCTAGGAGTAACTCCTGAGCATGGCTGGGTGTTACCCAAAAAGCAAAAAAAAAAAAAAAAAGATAGCTTATAACTCTAACTCTGCTCTTATTCCAATAAAAAATGTTGCCTTTACATATTCACTCAATCCTAGGTTTCAAGACCCAAATCAGCTAAAAATCATGTACCCACTCCTAACTTTTTTTCTTCTCTTTTAACTTTTCTACTTTTATCCTGAGCTTTATGGTTAACCTCATTACTTTTCATTGGTCAGAGATATTAGACTCCAATTTTTCTGGATCCTGGTTTTATACATATATATGTATATATGCATATAATTTGTATGCGTGTATGTGTGTGTGGTATTTCAACACCAAGATAGGACTGAGAAGATCAGCCGAAGAACTCCACATCAGGACACATGGCCTAGAATGGAAAGAACAGGGTGAGAGGCTATCTGAGTTCATCATATCCACCAAGATCATTCATGGGAACTCACAGTTCCAAAAGGCTGAATCAAAACGTTGGACATGGGAATCTCCTGGTGGACAGTTCCACAATGAAATTGACCACATAATCTTCAATCGAAGGTTTTGCCTGACCAATGTCGCATGGCGTCCCAAAATTCCAAACATGATCAGACCACCGTCTCCTTCATGCAAAATTCTACTTCACAGCGAGGAGAAAAGGCTGCAAAGTTTAAGAAGAAAATCACTAGAACAACCAACAACTGGGAACTATTTGGCACCATTGCAGAAACTTCAAGTTTAAGAAGAAAACCACCAGAATGACCAACAACTGGGAACTTTTTGGCACCATTGCAGCAACATGGGAAGATGCTATCATTGGCGGCATCGATGAAGAATACAACTGACTGGTTCAACACCTCCATGATTGCGCAAAGAATGCTGAGAGAGAAAAGGACACAAAAGGACTCCTGTCTTCAAAAACCCTCTAGCTCATCCAACAATGTGGTAAGGCACAAGCCTCAGGTGACTAGATACTAACATCCAAGCTTGCAAAGCAGTGCAGAGAAGTGATAAAGGAAGACCTCAAGGAGAGAAGAGCAGAAGTGCTGGAGGATGCAGCAGAAGACGGAAAAAGCATTCACAACTCCTGCCTGTCCTTTGCCAGCTATAAGACAAAAATGACTGCCCCTGTTCTTCGAACTGGGGCAGTCATTTTTGAATGAACAGGGGGGGGGAAGACACAGAGACCAAAACAGCTGCCACCTCTAAAAAAAAATGCCCTCCTATGTCCTGATAGATCTACACATCTTCCAGAAAGGAAATGGAGAAGATTATCCATGACTTCTACTCAGATCTCTTTGATAGCCACGTCCACCTACCCACATACCAAATTCCGCAGGATAGATATTGTCATTCACAACGTTCTCCCTTCTGAAATCCTACATGCCATTTCGTCGGTTAAGAAGGGAACAGCATCAGGCCCAGACAAAGTCAGACCTGAACACCTGAAGAATCTGTGGTCAGTTCTCACCAATACACTAGCTCGACTCTTCACATGCTACCTGACTGAATGTAAGGTGCCCTCCCAATGGAAAACCAGCAGAACAGTTCTACTGTTCAAGAAGGGAGACATTCACAACATTGCCAACTATCATCCCACCTGCCTGTTATCTGTCATATACAAACTGTTCACTCAAGTCATCCTGAACAGGATTCGCAGAACATTAGATGTAGAACAACCATGTGAGCAGGCTGGCTTCGAAAAGGATTCAGTACAATTGACCATATCCACAAGATAACCAAACTCATTGAAGTCTATAGAGAATTCAAGATGCCACTCTGTCTGGCGTTCATTGATTTAAAGAAAGCCTTCGATTCTGTGGAGACTGAAGCGGTCATAGAAGCCCTAGTCAAACAGGGTGTTCAAACCCAATAAATAAAGATCCTTCTTGAATTATATCATGGTTTCACCACCAGGATCTCACCATTCTACAGGGAAGTGATCATCGACATCAAAAGAGGGGTTCGGCAGGGTGATACCATTTCACCAAAACTCTTCAGCGCCACCCTCAAAATCATCATGCGACAATTAGAATGTGAAAAAATGGGAGTGAAGATAGATGTCTGGCAACTACACCACCTACGCTTCGCTGATGACATCGTTCTAATAACACCAAACATCAGCCAAGCGGCACAAATGCTGGCAGACTTTGGCCGAGAATGTGGAAGGATAGTTCTACAGCTGTATCTCAACAAAACTATGTTCATGAGAAATGAACTAGTTCCAGAGGACCCATTCACTCACAATGGAACAAACATTTCTGAATGCAGCAGCTATGTGTACCTAGGTCGAGAAGTCAACATGATGAATGATCTGAAACCTGAGTTGTGCAGAAGAAAAAGAACGGCATGAACTGCTTTTAAAAATATCGAAACAATAGTCAAAAGAACAAAGAACCTCCAGCTATGGGCACACCTCTTTGACACTGTTCTCCCTGCATTGACAAACACCTCAGAGATCTGGGCCTTACAAAAGCAGGATGAGAATATCATTCGTATCTCCCAAAGAGGAATCAAAAGAGCCATGCTTGGAATATCACGCCTCACTCAAATGAGAGAGGGATTCCGGAGTTCTGACCTCTGTCGCTATTCTAAAATCAAGGATGCTGTCTCATCTGCCAGAACATCGAAAATCAGATGGGCTGGTCATATAATGCGATCTGGAGATGACTGTTGGACTAGAGCTGTTACCAATTGGATACCACGGGATGCCCAAAGATTGCGTGGCCACCCACCTGCAAAATGGTAACACTTCCTTATCAGGACCCTAAACAGTTTGAAGCTCTTAATACCTCGAAACAGACAGATGCCATTGGGCTACACTGGCATGTGATAGGGTCAAATGGAAACATTACTGGTGATCACTCAAGCAAATCGATGAATAACAGGATATCAAGTGATCAAGTGATGTGTGTGTGTGTAAAATCAGTCACAAAAACACTGATGTGTGTGTTTTCTCCCAAATTCCTACTGAATATGCTTTCTTTGCCAGTGTGGGTTAGATCTAGGATGTTGTTGGCATTCTTCCATTCCTATTCTACTATTAAAAATATCTTTTCTCAGGGCCAGAGCAATAGCACAGTGGGTAGAGCATTTGCTTTGCACGTGGCTGACCTGGGTTTGAGCCCCAGCATCCCACATGGTCCCCTGAGCACCACCAGGAGTAATTCCTGAGCAAAGAGCCAGGAGTAACCCCTGAGCATTGCCGGATGTGACCCAAAAAAGCAAAAAAAAAATATTTTCTCATAGATCCAGAAAGCCTCACCAATGGAAAAGTTGGCCTGATAAGGTAGAGTTTGTAGAGGTCCATTTATCTGGACCATAGTTTACAGCAATTATATTTGTTGGACATATAGGTGGATAGAGAAAATTTTGATTATACACACATATGAAAATAAGATTAATAGTTTCATATAATTCATGAAGAATGTGACTCAGACTTTGAGGAGTTATTTCATAGGTCAGGTGGTCTAACATGGGTGCTTTAGTCCATTTTTATACTTCTTTTGAGTAGAGAAATAAAGGCTACAGTTGTCAGTGAATTGATTCCAATTTACCTCATTACTCTTCCATTTGACTTAAAGGAGTTATTATCCCAATCTTGGAAGCTCTACAGGGGCTTGGAACACACCCTGTAAACACCAGAGTCCAAGGTTCCATTTGAGATATGAACTAAATTCAGTAAATCAGGTGCATGGAATGGCCCAATAACATCTCCTTATTCTATTGAATATAATTGTTATGCATAAAGTATCTAGTCATGATCTAAATGTGTGCAGTGCTTCTTTGTCTTCTTTGTTTTCTCTTTTCAAATAAATTGGGCTATTCAATATTTTAGGTATGGAATTGAAGAGCCATTATACACTATTGATAGATGTTATAGGTTATTTCCCTGCCCCTCCAGAGGTGTTGCAGTGTGGCTTTCCCTGCCCCTCAAGAGGTGTTGTAGGTGTGGCTGTGGAGCCCAGCTGCATCAGGAGGTGGCAGACAGGGGGCAGGCTTGTCTACACACGGGACTCTTGCCCCATGGGCTCTGGATGGTTGATGGTCTGATGTTGCAGGACACCTAAAAGCCTAGGCCTCTGCATCTGCCCTGGATTGCCTCCTGCCGGTCACTTCATAGATAGGGCAGTAGTCTGAATGCGGCAGTCTTATCTGGCCATGTATTCTGTACTGGCTGGTATAAATATTCTCTCATGCTACCACAAGCATCGTGGCACTAGCTAGATCTTACCAGCACATTTGCCTGGCCACGTTGGATCTCTAAGTAATTAGACCAGAGAGAAATGCTGTTTGCCTCCAAGCAAGCAAGCATGGCTACCTGATAACTCAAAGGCAACTAAAATACAAAACTACCATGAAGTAGATGAGACACTTGTGAAGGCTTGGAGAAATATTTAACTGGTATTAGTATTAGTCCTTGGTACAGAGACACGCCATCTCAGAAACCCCCTTCTCTACCCTATAAAGGCAATTCCAGGCAGATCTTGGCTTAAGATATTAGGTGAGGTGCTGGGAGAAATTACCTGAGGGCATTTGATCCTTCCTGCCAGGGGAAGTTACATTTAGCTTATAGCTTCTCCCAGCTTTGCTAGGAGGCTTTTAATTAGCTCTCGGTCCTTGTAAACAGGCAGATGGCCTCCTGAAGTTGCTACATTCTATAGAGTTATTTTCCTGTTTTCATCTCTAGATAGCCCAGCCCAGAATGGGCTGGGCTGGGGAGTTTTATCGGATTTTTAGCTATGAAACAAGCTGCAAGAAGAAAGAAGCTGTCTCTTTTTTCCCCTTTTGCCATTAAGGCTTCCATTGGCATTTTGCCTCTCTGTCCTCTCCATTCTCTGTTGGGCCTCAACACATGGTGGCAGCCATCTTGGCCTACACCTGGCTGGGGCCTAGCTGGGAACCCAGAGTCCGGAGGTTTTCCCTGCTCTTGGATTGTATATTGGAACCTGTGATAGTAAAGCCCTTTTTAAAACTGCGTCAGATTCCTGAGTCTTCATCCATTCCCCACCCGGCTTTGGAGGTGAAGGGAACTCCGCTTCCCAACACTGTTGGGGACCCCGGCAGCACTCCCCTGACAGTCTGACATAGAAAAACTGGGTCCCCTGGAATGAACCCAGATCCATGGCAGAGCCTGGCAAGCTACCCGTGGTGTATTCGATATGCCCAAAACAGTAACAATAATGGACTTCATTCTCAACAAATGAAGACGTTACTAGTGCCTGCTGGAGCAAGCCGATGAACAACAGGAAACAAATGGTACAAATGATAGATTATTTCACAAATTTACTTTATAGATTTTAATCCGTAATCACATAATTCCATGCAGGGCAAGGTATGTTGCATGCTCACCAAATGGACACAGTTGTTCTCTTTCTTGACAGAATTAAATCCTACATATGCCATCCAGGGCTCGTTATCCCCTTTCTCCCTTCATATGTACAAAATTACATTTAAAGAAAATGTTATTTTCTTTAAAAGATCACTATCCTCCCGTTGATCATCTATTTGCTCGAGCGGGCACCAGTAATATCTCCACATGTCCTGTCTCATGCTAGTAGAGCCCAAGGGCATCTGCTCGCTCCAGGAACATAAAGAGCCTCAAACCATTATCTTAGGTCATGGGAATGAACTAATATAATTGTTACTGGTATTTGGCATATCAAATATAACACGGGCAGCTTGCCAGGCATGCCGTGCAGGTGGCATACCCTGTAGTCACCTCTAAATATAGCATTTATAGATGAATTGCACGGCTGCAAGCGGCTCACGAGATGGATTGTAATAGGCTGTCGCTGGGTGGAGTTTGGATGAGAGGGAAGTCTAGATGTGGAAAATGGTGGCCCAATGGAGTGGGGGGGTCATCTGGCTTGTTGTGCGGCTCTGCTGGGGTGGCGGGCCAGGGCTAGAACCAGATCATCACACCCACCCTGCAGCAGTTTTTCTTTTTCAATCTGGCTCAGGTATGCTGATCCAGAGACTTACAGACATAGGGCAGAGCTGCTACTTGCTCTCCCTGTGCCCAGCCGCTCAAGAGGGAGGGATGGCGGGTTCTTTAAAAGATAAATATTTAAAAGAAGTTGCCTGGTTTAATCAGGGATTACTGGTTTTATTATACTAAAGACATTAGGAAAAGTATTTTGAATATTATTCTACTGATTATCAGTCATGTAAATCAGAGCAACACTATTTAAATAGTATTGGGCCACTCCCAACAGGCCCCAGGGGTCAGTAAAGCCAGTGATTGAACCAGGGGCTCACATTTTGTTGGCATATACTTTACCACTTGAACTGACTCTCTGGCCTTGTAATAGTGATTCTCAAAGCCTGGTACTGGTTCAGTCTGTAAGAATATATTCTTAGTCTATAATAAATCCTATTTACTTAGCTTTCTGAACTGTGAATATTTATTTTCAAAGAAATTGGCTATGGCATAAATGAATATCCGTTGTAAATCCTGATCTTATGCTTTCACATATATCTCATCCTAGATCCAGAAGAATATTCTTTTAAAGTATTAAATTATAGTAAATGTTTTAATAGTTCTATCTGAGAAAATTACTCAGTAATCTTAAGTGGATATACTTCCACAGACTTTGACATATGAAGTAATCTAGTTGCCTCTGTACTTGATATATATAATTCTTACAAAATTGTCAACTCCCAGCTTATTTTTTCTGCTGCATAGAAGTAGATCGTAATTTAATACATGTAGATATTGTAATATTTTCTTGCATCAGTGTATAGATTTGAAATTACCTAAAAATTTAAAATGAATATATAAAACCATCTTCCGGAAAATAAGAATATTATTTGCTTTTTTTCATGGCTTTTATAATAAATCATTTGTTAGTTTCTGATGGTTTATGATAAAGTGGTCTTAGTATTTACCTACATTTCTACATTTGAAAATATGCCAGCTTCAAACAAAGCAGCCATTACTTTTGTACCCCCATGAAGAGTAGAGGAGAGATTTGTATTTTCTATCTTTAAAAATGAATTTAATATTGCTGAATTTTCTTGTTCACCCTCATATTCTCAATTCCTTCATAATTTAATATTCTTTAGTGCATTGGCACAAAGCAAGACTTTAAAAATACTATACAACTATTTTTGCATTGATAATTTTTGGCAAACCAATTTGTGTCATTTTCCAGTCAGGAATATTGATCATAGTAAAGAAAAAGAAATATCTCACAGCTCCAAAAGTTCATCGCCCCATACTGATGAAAGAAGCTGGGTTGCAAATGTTGTCTTTTCAGCAGGAGCAGGAAACCAGGAGCAGTAATGGAAATATGAATGAAATTCTGCCTTTGAAAATTACTACTCAATGTAAGAATTTAATCTGCCAATCAGGCTAGTCTTTTGTGTAAGTAAACTAATTGGTAAAATAATATCTACTTAACTAAATTTTTATATGTTTGCATAAACCAATAGTGGTAATTATGATAAATAAGTATTAAAATAACATGTGTCTCAAAAGTTACAGAAAGCTTTTCCTTTAGAAGCCTTTCTGGATGTTTCTATTCATTCACAGTGTTGAAGAACAGCTCTCTTCTGGTCTCCAGTCTTCAGACATTGCAACATTATTTTCTGTACAAGTGCTTTAGTTTTTGTTATTTCAGCATCAAGAGCTATAATTTTATGATATTCATAATCTGAATTATCCATTTATTTCATGAATACTTCTAGAAACATATATGATAATAATTATTACATGTTATATGCATGATAATTTTATAGCATTTCCATGAGTTAGCCACATCAATATAAACACCTCTGTTAGGGAGCACTTTTATAGACTGGTAGGTCCCCTAAGAAGCATTATGCTAGTTCAGACACAGCTGCATCTAAGATTGCTCCGTAAAGAAGGAGTCCCTGAGATTAGTTAGAAATGGGGATTATGTTCATGCTACCAGGGAGGAAAGGGTTAAATGTCATGGCTATTCAGACTGAAGAAGCTCCTTTATGTGGAAGCAAGTGGAAAAGAAGAGCCTGCGGATTTGCATTTCAAAAGAAAATAAGAATTTGGCAACACCTAAGACAGAATCTAAAATTTAGAACACAAGTCGCATGGATTGGATTTTGCAGGGCAACAACAACTTGCACCTTGAGTTTGCTCTGAGTGACACAGGAGTTTCAGGGACACTTGCTCCTAAAATGGAGGGAGATAGTTTAAGCCTCTTGACAAGGACGAGAAGAAATTTGATCTTTATTTGCAAATCAGCAGAGGAGTTCAATTGCAGGAACTCTGCAGGAGTTCTGTTGCATTTTATATTTTTGAATCGCAGTACGATAGACCATTACAAAATCTATCGCAGTACAATAGACCATTACAAAATCTATTCATGATTGGATTGGGTTTCAGTCATACCATCTTCCAACATCTATTCCTAACACCAGTGTCCCTGGTTGCCCTTCTACCCTTTCACCACACCACACACACACACACACACACACACACACACACACACACACACACACACACCTGCCTTTATGGCAAGTACTTCTCTCTCTCTTTCTCTCTCTCCTTTTGAGCATTGTGGCTTGCAATAGACACTGAAGGGTTATCATGTATATCTCTTTACCTACTTTCATACTCTAACCTAGTATTATCTAGTTCTAACCTAGTTCTAACCTAGTATTACCATTTCCAAATACTATTGTCAAACTATCCCTTCTCTATCTGTTGATTTTTAAAACAATGCTTTTGGGGCTGGAGCTTAGAGGGCAAGACCTTTGCCTTGCCTGGCATGCAACTGACCTGGGTTCAATCCCTGGCATCCCATATGGTACCCCGAACACCACCAGAAGTGATTCTTGAGTACAGAGCACTAACTGCTTTTTTGAGGTAACATTATGATTTGATACTTTTGATAAAATTTGCACATGTATGCATGTACTTGGGATCCCTAAACCGGAACATTCCTAGTACAAAAATGTCTTTAAAATTCCAAGCTAAGATTAGCACCCAGGCTAGATTATAAATTGGGTCAAACCCCTAGATGTTGGTATGCTTGCCAACAATTTATCTAAATATATTCAGTCATTTTGCATTACAAGTTAGGTCAGAAATTTTGATACAGCAGGTTTTCAGTAAGTTTGCTACTTCCTCTCTGATTTGCACAAAGTAGAATTTACTCTTAGAATAGCCTTTACCCCAGTTTTCATCCTATTTACTTCTGAAACCACCTGGTAATTAACATCAAAAAGGTTGTGTTTGGGGCCAGAGCGATAGCCCCCGGTAGGGCGTTTGCCTTTGCCTTGCACGGCCTTTGCCTTTGCCGCATGGGCCGGCCCATGCCGACTCGGTTCGATCCCTGGCATCCCATATGCCCCCCCCCTCAGCACCGCCAGGAGTAATTCCTGAGTGCAGAGCCAGGAGTAACCCCTGAGTGTCGCCAGGTGTGACCCAAAAAAGGTTATGTTTCCCCCCTTACATAATAATAAGGCAACATTCAAAATAAACATTCAAAACAGTTGTGGTCATATTCATTATACCTTAGTTTACCTTTTCAGCCAAAGTTAACTGAGCACCTATCACAGACCTGCTATCATACAAAATGACACAGATAACAAACAAATTATTTCTGGCCTCTGGGAGTTCTGTGTCTTATAGAGTGTGTATACAATTAAGCAAGTTAACAAAAAATGTAAGTTCTTTTTAAATTTTGGGGTTGAAGGAGTGGGGTGATGGTTGGGCCACATCCTGAGTGCTCGGGACTTACTCCTGGCTCTGTGCTCAGGGATGGCAGTGCTGGTAATCAAACTCAATGGGCCCCATACAAGACATACAAGGCAGTCTCTCCCTGCCCATACTGCCCCCCTAGCCTTGTATCTAGATACAAAATACTTGCCTAAAGCTCAAAGGAAGTAGCTGCTAACTCTAATAGCACAAATGAAATATTATTCCTGAAGGTCAGTATGATACCTTTGTACACAATAGCATTACTCAGGATACGGCTGTTTTCTGTGCGCACAAATTCCCTACATTTTTATGATATGAGGGCAGTTACAATATAGTTGGTAACATTCCAGCTCCAAAGCCCCTTTTAGTGAAATTATAGGGTCAAGTAGGGATTTGATGTGAAGACTATGTTTTCCCTCCCCAACCCCCAGCCCTGGCTCCAGGTCACTGAGCTCTCGCACTCTGTGTGGTCCGCTGTTTAGAGAACTAAATTAGGATGGACATACGCCTCGGAGGAGGCTGGCCCTGGCTTATTAGCAGCCCTCATAACAAATTCAGACCACCAGCCCCTACACTACTGGAGAGAGTCACCAATGCACCGCCATATGTTTGCTGCAGATTCCACATAATGTATTTGTCAGAGTCCTTAAATGGTCTCGTTTGGAAACAGAAGCCTGCAGAGCAAAGAGAACTTAGGCAGGGGCCCCAGGTCAAATGGGAAAGTGATTTTTTTGAAAGCAGAGTTCAAAATCTTCCTTCTTCCTTTTGAAAAAATGGACTGAAATGGAAATTTTCTTATACCTCCCTGCACCAACCACCATGGTCTCTAAGATGTTTTAATTTATTGTTTTTTCACTCAACTGCAGGGCGAATTTTGGATTTGGACTTAGATCTTTTACTTATTCCTTTTTGGGTGATCCTGAGGGCTGGGGCATTCCTCCCAGTGCACAGTTCTCATGGACTGTTTGTGTGGGACTCACACACCTTTCCACAGTCAGAGAGATAAGAGAACCATAGAAGCTGACACGCACACTTGGAACGATGCTTATCTCCCTCATGGTAATACGATTCTACACAGTGACCAAGACTCCGGGAACCTTAGCTCAAACCCACATATCAACAAGATACTGGATCTTGAATAACAAATTAGAGGAATGAGAGTGAAAAGCAGAGAAAGCATTCTCTTCAATAATAGAAAAATCACTCCTATAGAGGGGCCCTATCCATGGGGAGCCCAGGCCCTCCCCCTGCCAACCCTCGCCCCACTAATCCCTTTGAATTTTGAGAAAAGTTTTAGTTAAGGATTCTTTGCCTCTTCATTTGGGGAGCAGCAGGTCCATGAGCTCATGTTCCTCTGCCTACACCTTTCTGCCTTTTCATCCTCGCCATGCCATGTGGATTAATTAATTTCTAAACAGCGTTTGTGCTGCCCTGGAGAGGTGTGGTACTGCCACCCCTGCACCAGTCTATCTTCTTGTTGCTCTTGTATGTCCATCTGTATTCTCTGGTCCCTCTTCCAAGACAGTCTCTCCCCTTAACTGTCCTATTCTGGGATGTTACCATTTAAGAGGATGGAAAGAGAGAATAAGGACTCTGCACACATAAGGTTGCATGCAATTCCATTTAGAGTTTCCGGGCTGATTAGCTCTGAAAGAGCCAAGAATTCATGAGTAGATATAAGGGAAAGACAACCTATCCCTCAGTAGTGAAATTTAAGAAAATGGAGTCCCAAGAGGGGCTAAATCAGCTCAAACTGGAGTCCTGGCTTTGTATGCAGAAGAACTGAGTTTGATGCCGAGGACCATATGGTTCCTGTGAGCACTATGCAGGGAATAGTCCCTGAACACTGCTGAGTGTGATCTTCCCAACAACAAAATGACAAAGATTTGTACCTAAGAAATTCCAATTAAGACAATTTAATAAGTTAAGTTTCTATATAAACATTTTAGCTGGCGCAATAGTACAGCTGGTAGGGCATTTGTGTTGTGTGCTGCCAACCTAGGCTCAGATCCTGGCATTCTATATGGTCAATATGAGAACTGCCAGGAGTGATCTCTGACCACAGAGCCAGGAGTATGCCCTAAGAACTACCAGATATACCCCATTGAGCCCCCAAATAAACTCTTCAGTTTAACAATGGTATTAGTGAGCTCCTTGAAGAAAATGGTACAGATCAAAACATGGGCTTCCCCCAACTGATCACATCACAACTTCACAAACGGAGATTACCTTTCCCAAGCCACTCTTACAATTTATTGCCCATTTTATTGAAACATTTATGCCCTGACCCATACTCAGTTCGCTCAGCATTAACAGATACTGGCGTAATATTGTCAATCTAATCAAAACAAAATGAGCCCTAGAGATAAATATAGCATACAAACAGCATCTTGGACTTAGATAACTGTTTCTATCAGTGAATCATAGCTCAGCTTATGGCTTTACATGGTCTAAAATTCTCCTGAAAATTGTCTCTGACATTATATAGACTGTTGCCTGAATCAACAATGCCATTCACATGTGATGTAAAAGACACACTACATATTTATATTTTCTTGTGGCCTCAGGAACCTAATGTGCAATATCAAGGCAGTGAAGCTGGCCCTCAGGAACATTTATTTGCAACACATTTAACTTTTCATGGATAATCTACTTGGAATATTTCCAAGTGTTTTAAAGGACTCTGTTGACACACAACTAGTCCCCTTAAAAATAATAAAATATTAATTAAAAATACACGACCATTTCTAAATGCCTAAAAAGAACTACTGGGTCAGCATCGACTGATAGGGAATAGGGCAGGGGGTCCTGGGGTGCTGGGAAAGTCTATCTCCTTCAGCTTTTGCCTTGTACTTTCTCCCTGTCTCTAAAGACAATGAATGCTTAATGGCTTCTGCTCATTTTCTGTGAAAACGTAGAAGGTAGAAGATAGTGTTGTAAAACACCCATCCCAAGGGAAAGTCCTGAAAAGCCAGACAAATCAGTCAAAGCAGAACTCAGTAAGCAAATTCAACACCAACACCTAAAAGGCATATTGAGTAGAAAGTTGTAAAGGAGGTTGAAAGGGAAGATTTTTTTCCTACTGATGCAGTTAGAAGTGCCACAGATCTGCAAAACAGCAGGTGCCAAACTTCTAATGAAAATAAATTGCTAAAAATCCATCCTTATTTTTTATAACTTTTAATGGGGCAGTATCACTGTATCACTGTATCACTGTCTTCCCGTTCATCATCGATTTGCTCAAGCGGGCCCCAGTAACATCTCCATATGTCCTGTCTCATGCTAGTAGAGCCCAAGGCATCTGCTTGCTCCAGGAACATAAAGAGCCTCAATCCATTCCGAATGAGGTCTATAATTGTTACTGGTATTTGGCATATATATCAAATATATCAATGGAGCAGTGAGAAGAGATAAAATGATGCATAACAGGAAAAAGGGAGCATTTAAGAATATGTGTTTCAGGTCCGAGCTATAGCCCAGTGGGTAGGGCGTTTGCCTTGCACGTGGCCGGCCCATGCTGGCCCAGGTTCGATTCCCAGCATCCCATATGGTCCTCCGAGCACCGCCAGGAGTAATTCCTGAGTGCAGAGCCAGGAGAAACCCCTGAGCATTGCCGGGTGTGACCCAAAAAAGCAAATAAAAAAAAAAAGAATCTGTGTTTCAGACTTGTCACTTCCAATGATTTAAAAACAAACATAAAATATGGAGCTTAAATAAAGGGGGGAGAGAGAAACAAATTTGATCACCTAGTGCTAAAATATTCCCAGAATATATTTGTTCAATTTTAGAAAATTCATAACTTGTAAAGTTTTGGATATCCAAGAAGATAGTGGGAGTAGATTTCTCAGGTGATGAATTCAATATACCTTTGCATAGTACTTTTCTCTTGCAATCACTCATTGCCTGTGTTCAATTTACATTTCCAAAAAGAAATGGACACAAATCCTACCTCTGGAAATTAGCGAAAATAACAACAGAGGTTTAACAGAGAATCCAAAGAAATTAAACCAAGACATACTTCTGTGACTAATTTTTGCTTGTCTGTTTTCTGATAGACATAGCCATTGTATAGCCCAAGTATGCCGATCCAGAGACTCACACACATGGGGCAGAGCTGCTACTGGCTTTTCCTGTGCCCAGCTGATCACGAGGTGCCTGGGAGGGATGGCAAGTTCTAGCCCTGGACCGCCACTCCAGCAGAGCCTCTTAAGAAGCCAGAGGAACCCCCATACCATGAGGGCCACCATTTTCCACATCTGGACTCCCCTCCCATCAGAGCTCCACCCAGCAGAAGAGCTGATCACAGCCTGGCTAGCACAGCTGCTTTGCGGCCGCACAGTTCATCAATAAATGCTCCAAATTTGAGTTGACTACTAGAGTATCCCACCCGCCCGGCAGAGCGTGGCAAGCTACCCATGTCCTATTTGACATGCCAAATACCAGTAACAATTATAGAACTCATTCCCATGACCTAATGGAATGATTGGAGGCTCTTTATGTACCTGGAGTGGGCAGATGCCCTTGAACTATCTCACTTGTGACAGGAAGTATTGAGATGTTACTTGTGCCCACTCGAGCAAATTGATGATTTAGGGGAAGACAAGTGATAGCCATTGTTCTGGACATAAAGTCAAAGGTTCTTCCTCATTCCAGCTTGCTCAAACTGAAATGTTCCCCCAATTGTGATGTTTAAGACCAATTCAACAAAGTTGCAACAAGTGAACATACAACACCCAGAAGTTCCAATTGTTCTTTAGAAGAATGAGGAAAAGTTTCTTTAACTCTTAAAATCGTTCCTTAGAACTATCTTAGACTTATTAAACTTCTGGACATGAAGGTAAAAATTTGACTTGTATTGGTTATGCCCAAGGTACAACTGTTTTACAGCAGTTTCTGACCCCCATTTTAACCTCTTGATTCCATCTTCTGCTTTTTTCTTGTGACTTCCTATTTCCTAGTGCTCACTGCAGAGAAACCAGACAGCACATGGCTTGTTCTCATCTTTGGGGCACTGACCCTTTTAAAAGATGCCATTTCTTGCTGTTGGTTTCTCTCTGGTGGGGAGTCACATGTCTCAATACACTGGGCCACACTTTAACTTGGTGGTTGTCTCACGTCTGCTCTCCTTGGCGTGGGTCTACAGCCCTGACTTCTGCTCCAGGCAGTTTGGTGAACTAGATACTCTTACTCTCTGGTGGCCTTGCCCTGTAGTAATCCAAGTTCAAATACAACCCCATAATAAATGATGAGCTCTTTGCTAGTGAAGATGAAAGCTATCAGAAAGAAAAGCCTTGCAATATCTCTGCCCACACATACAGGATTGCTACTTGTATTTATCCTTCCATCTTGGCTTATCTTGATGAAAGGCATGTTCTTATTTATCTGCAAAGCTAATCACTCTAGTCAAATCACTGTATCATTCTGTTTCTCCATACAGTCTACAGCCTAATTACGCCAGCTTCTCCCAAGCTAAATTTATGTAAATTAATGCCTCTCACCTTTACATCAAACTCTCTTAAAACTGCCTCCCACTTAGCTGTATATTCAAACTACTTCTCCCTATTGCTTCTCAATCTCCAGTGTAAAATTTCTCTTCTGGAAATGCTATTACATTGCCCTGCCAGCTCTTATGAGTGTCATCTCAGGAAAGAGAGTCCTTCACCCACCCAAATGATCATGGCAATGATCACCTTACATATCTAATTCTCTGAGATATACCATGATGGGTCACTGTATCACTGTATCACTGTCTTCCCGTTCATCATCGATTTCCTCGAGCAGGCACCAGTAAATCTCCATATGTCTTGTCTCATACAAGTAGAGCGCAAGGGCACCTGCTTGCTCCAGGAACATAGAGAGCCTCAAACCATTCCATCAGGTCATGGGAATAAGGTCTATAATTGTTACTGGTATTTGGCATATCAAATACGACATGGGTAGCTTACCAGGCTCTGCCGTGTGGGTAGCATACTCTTGTAATCATCTCTAAATCCAGATGGGTCACAGAATAGGATTCATCTTAGGAATTATTGTGCCATCATATATTTGTTTTTCTATCGAGGGCTCCACACCCAAAAAATTCAGTGTTTATTGAATTGAACCATCCAATTCTATTGGATAATATTTAAAAAGTTTTCAAATGTCTGAGGTAATATAAATTACATTGGTTCTATTGTTCACATTATGTCAAAATCCAGAATTGGAATAATAGGGAGGAAAAAATGAAGGGGCATTTTGGAGTAATACCCAGTGATGCTTAGGGGATATTTCTGATTCTGCACTCAGAAATTACTCCTGGCAGTGCTCGGGACCCTATGGGATCCGGGTAATTGAACATGCCTTGCTATGTGCAAGGCAAGAGCCCTCCCTGTATACATATGTATATATATACATATATATGTATGTATATATGCACATATACATATATGTATCACTGTATCACTGTCTTCCCGTTCATCATCGATTTGCTCAAGCAGGCACCAGTAACATCTCCATATGACCTGTCTCATGCAAGTAGAGTCCAAGGACACCTGCTTGCTCCAGGAACATAAAGAGCCTCAAACCATTTCATCAGGTCATGGGAATGAGGTCTATAATTGTTACTGGTATATGGCATATCAAACACGACATGGGTAGCTTGCCAGGCTCTGCCGTGCGGGTAGCATACTCTTCTAGTCATCTCAAAATCCAGCATTTATTGATGAACCACGCGGTCGCTTGCAGCCACGCAAGCCGGGCTATGATAGGCTGGTCTGCTGGGTGGAGTTCTGACTAGGGGGAAGTCTGGATGTGGAAAATGGAGGTCCTCATGGAGTGGGGGCTCATCTGGCTTGTTGTGAGGCTCTGCTGGGGTGGCGGGCCAGGGCTAGAACCTACCATCCATCCCGGACGCCTCATGAGCAAGCGGCTGGGCACAGTGAGAGCCAGTAACAGCTCTCACTCATATATGTATATGTGCATATATACATATATACATATATATGTATATATGCATATATCACTGTCACTGTATCACTGTCTTCCTGTTCATCATCGATTTGCTCGAGAGGGCACCAGTAATATCTCCATATGCCCGATCTCATGCAAGTAGAGCCCAAGGGCATCTGCTTGCTCCAGGAACACAAAGAGCCTCAAACCATTCCATCAGGTCATGGGAATGAGGTCTATAATTGTTACTGATTTTTGGCATATCAAATACGACATGGGTAGCTTGCCAGACTCTCCTGTGCGGGTAGCATACTCTTGTAGTCATCTCTAACATACTCTTGTAGTCATCAGCATTTATTGATGATTCCACGCGGCCACAAGCAGCCATGGGAGCCGGGCTGTGATAGGCTGGTTTGCTGGGTGGAGTTCTGATGAGGGGGAAGTCCGGATATGGAAAATGGAGGCCCTCATGGAGTGGGGTTCGTCTGGCTTGTTGCAAGGCTCTGCTGGGGTGGCGGGCCAGGACTAGAACCCTCCATCCCTCTGGGGGCACCTCGTGAGCAGCTGGGCACAGGGAGAGCCAGTAGCAGCTCTACCCCATGTATGTGAGTCTCATAGTTTTTTAGTATGGTTATCAATTCAATTCAAGACTACTGCTTCTGGTCTGGGTTCAATCCCCAGCATCCTGTATGATCCCTAAGCACCACAAGAGTAATTGCTGATTGCAGAGCCAGGAATAACCCCTGAGCGATGCCAGGTGTGACCCTTTGTTAGTGCATCTTTTTCGTGTCTAAATAGTACAAGTGTCTCTCAGTCGGAGGTGCCATCTTACTGGTGCTGCTTACAGCTGGCTCCCTCCAATGAACAATCAATGAATCAAAATGGAAATCAGAGAAGAAATCGAATGAGTCCTTGCATGCAGTCAACTCAGGTTCGATCCCGCATCCCATATGGTCCCTCACGTAGTGCCAAGAGTAATTCCTGAGCGCAGAGCCAGGAGTAAAACCTGAGCACCGCTGAAGGTCCCATGGAGAGAGTGGTGGGTCACAGTGTCGCTTGTTCCAAAGGGAAGAGAGTATGTATATATACATATGTTCATGTATACACATGACATTTATACAAATATGCAAATATAAATTTGTATATGTAATCAAATATATGTAAATCCCATGCATATGTAATTCACATAGGTTATAAATTACATATATGTGTATGTACTTTACAAATGTAAATATGTAGGTGTGTATATATATACATATGCATGTATACATATGTATCACTTCACTTGTATCACTTGTCTTCCTGTTGATCATCGATTTGCTTGAGCAGGCACCAATAACATCTCCATACATCCTGTCACATGCTACTGTAGCCCAAGCGCATCTACTAGATCCAGAAACATAAAGAGACTCAACCCATTCCATCAAGTCATGGGAATGAGGTCTATAATTGTTACTGGTATGTGGCATATCAAATATGAGATGGGTAGCTTGCCAGGCTCTGCCATGCAGGTGGGATACTCTTGTAGTCACCTCTAATCTCGAGCATTTATTGATAAACCACGTGGCCACTTTGCGGTAGGGCTGCGATCAGCTCTTCTGCTGGGTGAAGATCTGACAAGAGGGGAGTCGGATATGGAAAATGGCAGCCCTCATGGTGTGGGGAGTCCTCTAGTTACTTGCAAGGCACTCTGGATGGCGGGCCAGGGCTAGAACCTGTCATCCCTCCCAGGAGCCTCGTGATCAGCTGGGCACAGGGAGAGCCAGTAGCAGCTCTGCCCCTGTATGTGAGTCTCTGGATCAGTGTACCCGGGCTGGGCTTGAAAAGACTGATGCATATGTATATGCACATATATATGTACATATGTATATATACATGCATACATATGTATGATGTATACATGCATATATCCCAGTACCAGCCTCTTCTGAACTGCCTTTTTTTTAAACCACTGATGTCCCTTGTCATCCCCCACTCCATGAGGGCCACCATTTTCCACATCCGAATTTCTCTCTCATCAGAACTGCACCCAGTAGACAGCCTATCACAGCCCGGATCATCGACACCCACCCTGCAGCAGTTTCTTTTCAATCCTGCCCAGGTATGCTGATCCAGAGACTCACAGAAATGGGGCAGAGCTGCTACCAGCTCTCCCTGTGCCCAGCCACTCACGAGGTGACCGGGAGGGATGGCGGGTTCTAGCCCTGGCCTGCCACCCCCAGCAGAGCCTCGCAACAAACCAAACAACACCCCACTCCATGAGGGCCACCATTTTCCACATTCGGACCTCCCTCTTGTCAGAACTCCATCCAGCAGATGAGTCTATCACAGCCCGGCTTGCGCAGCTGCTTGAGGCCATGTGGTTCATCAATAAATGCTGTATTCAGAGGTGACTACAAGAGTATGTCACCCCACCGCAAGCCTGGCAAGCTGCCCATGTCATATTTGATATGCCAAATACCAGTAACAATTATGTTAGGTCATTCCCAGGACCTAATAATGGTTTGAGTCTCTTCATGTCCCTGGAGCAAGCAGGTGCCCTTGGGCTCTACTAGCATGAAACAGGACATATGGTGATGTTACTGGAACCCACTCAAGCAAATTGATGATGAACGGGAAGATAGTGATAGTGATAGTCCTTTGTTATCCCTCTCTCTAATTCTTTCATCATATTGTTTTTTTTATTTTTTTCCATGGCAATGGCTCAAGTACAGTCTCAGTTGGCATAACACCTCCAGCTTCCATATGAACTCAGTGGAAAAAGAAGAAACAGTCCAGTTCCTACATGACATCCCTCGCCTCCAAATGTGCAGAGTCCTTGACTCCAAATACTTGCTAAACCAGTTTTTGTGCTCTGTGTGTGTATGTGTGTGTGATATTTTGTGGGATGGCAGCCCTGAGAGAAAGATGGAAAGCATTTTTATCCAAACTATTCTGGAAAAATGCCCAGTGGGGGAGAGGACAGCAGTTCATGAAAATAATCCAGGCTTGAGCAGTGGTGGATGCTGCAGAAAGATCTAACTGGTGTGAAGCTACATCAATTGGGCCACAATGAAGTTATGCCTAATTTCAGTTTTGGAATAGGCATTTAAAAAAGTTCATGTTATTGGTTTTACTTCCTCAAGTAGCATGTGGGATTAATTATAAAAATGTTCATGACTAAGAGAATAATCACAAATATTTAGAGGTTTTGTAGATGTGTTTTCATTAACCCCTTTTTAATAAATTACCAAAAATCCGCATGTATTTTCATGGTGGCAGTGTAAGTGTGAAATAGTCAGTATCAAACATCCGACCCACAACATGGGCGAGGATGCAACTGATCTCAACTCTTTATATCACACATGGCTGACTACCAGAGACCTTAACACAGCAGGAGAGTGTCTCATATGAAACAAAATCCCAGCCGGTATATACACAGGGCAGAGCTGCAGGTAAATGTTCTGCTATGCGTGGTTAGTGTTCCTTCAAAGAATAAATAATTAAAAGAGATATTCTGGCAACAGCGACCACTAGCTACCTTTTTAAAGGTTTTTAAATATAAAATAGTCTCACACAATTTATACACCCAATATCTGATCAAGTGATGATTAGAAAATGTCCTTTTTGAATTTTCTCTCTCTTATTTCTTTGCTCTTCGTTTCCCTCCCCCTCCCTCCTTCTCTCTCTTTCTTCCTTTCTTTCTTCCTTCCTTTCTTTCTTTCTTTCTTTCTTCCCTTTCTTCCTTCTTTTCTTTCTTTCTTTCTTTCTTTCTTTCTTTTCTTTCTTTCTTTCTTTCTTTTTTTCTTTCTTTCTTTCTTTCTGTCTTTCTGTCTTTCTTTCTTTCTTTCTTTCTTTCTTTTCTTTCTTTCTTTCTTTCTTTCTTTCTTTCTTTCTTTCTTTCTTTCTTTCTTTCTTTCTTTCTTTCTCTTTCTTCCTTTCTTTCTTTCTTCCTTCCTTCCTTCCTTCCTTCCTTCCTCCTTCCTTGCTTCCTTTCTTCTTTCTTTCTTTCTTTCTTTCTTTCTTTCTTTTTCTTTCTTTCTTTCTTTCTTTCTTTCCTTCTTTCTTTCTTTCTTTTCTTTCTTTCTTTCTTTCTTTTGTCTTTCTGTCTTTCTTTCTTTCTTTCTTTTTCTTTCTTCTTTCTTTCTTCTTTCTTTCTTTCTTTCTTTCTTTCCTTCTTTCTTTCTTTCTCTTTCTTCCTTTCTTTCTTTCTTCCTTCCTTCCTTCCTTCCTTCCTTGCTTCCTTTCTTCTTTCTTTCTTTCTTTCTTTCTTTTCTTTCTTTCTTTCTTTCTTTCTTTCTTTCTTTCTTTCTTTCTTTCTTTCTTTCTTTCTTTCTTTCTTTCTTTCTTTCTTCTTTCTTTTCTTTCTTTCTTTCTTTTCTTTCTGTCTGTCTCTCTTGCTTGATCTTTTTTTTTTTTCACTAAAAAAAATTAAAGTCCTTGTCTTGAGATTCTGGTAATCCCTCTGGTGTCTTGTATTTTGGGAACTTTCTCAATGGCAACTGAATCCTAATACTTTTCATTTGTGTTGAAATAAATTTTATTACACAGTAAGAAAAATTGGGATGGAATGGGACAGAATGGGAGTGAAGATAGACAGTCGGCAACTAAACTACCTCCGCTTCGCTGATGACATCATTCTAATAACACCAAACATTAGCCAAGCGGCACAAATGCTGGTTGACTTCAGCCAAGAATGTGGAAAAATAGGTCTACAGCTGAATCTCAGCAAAACTACGTTCATGAAAAATGAAGTAGTTCCAGAGGCCCCATTCACTCTCAATGTAACAAGCATCTCTGAATGCAGCAGTTATGTGTACCTAGGTCGAGAAGTCAACATGATGAATGACCTAAAACCTGAGCTGCGCAGGAGGAAGAGAGCAGCATGGAATGCCTTCAAAAGCATTGAAGAAATAGCTAAACAGACAAAGAAACTCCGGCTCCGGGCACATCTCTAACTCCACCATTCTCCCTGCATTAACATTTGCCTCAGAGACCTGGGCCCTACGAAAGCAGGATGAGAATTCTATTTGGGTCTCCCAGAGAGGAATTGAAAGAGCTATGCTTGGAATATCACACCTCACTCAAGTGAGAGAAGGAATCTGGAGCTCCGACCTCCATCGCTGTTCCAGAGTCAGGGACGCTGTCTCATTTGCCAAGGCATTGAAAATCAGATGGGCTGGACATGTAATGCGGTTTGGAGACAATCGCTGGACTAGAGCCGTTACTTCCTGGATCCCAAGTAATGTCAAAAGTCATGTGGCCTCCCACCTGCAAGATGGTCAGAATCCTTTGCTAAGACCCTGAACGAACAGTTTGAGACTCTGTATTCCTGAAGCAACCAGATGCCATTGGGCTACATTGGCAAGTGATAGGGTCAAATGGAAATGTTACTGGTGCCCGCTCAAGCAAATCGATGAATTATGGGATGTCAAACGATCAAGTGATCAAGTGAAGAAAAATTGGAAGGCAACTAAGAATTGAAGTCCGTATAGGAAGTGTTTTATTTTTTCTTTATCTTTACTCATTACTCTGCAAAATTCTGTCATCAATCTTTTTAACACTGTTAAATCTTTAGACCTAGGTTGATGGTTTTACCTAATCATTCATGAAATGAAGTTGTATAATCTGTACAAAATAGGATGTATTATCATTAGCTACAGACAGATTTCCTGCCCTATAATACCCACTGCTAAGCTAGCACTGTACTTGAAACACTTATTTAGATATTTATTCTTGTCTACAATTGATGACAAAATGCACATTTGTATGCTTACTCTGTGCGTGAAAAGCATATTTAGTAAGATTTGTGTTAATTTTCTCCTCAAAAAGTCTAATTTGAAATTAAATTTGCTTCTTTGTGGAATTTGCATTTGTTGTGGGACACTAAATTTCTGAAATTCCCCACCAAAGGTCAATGCAAAGCATTGACTAGCAGGCTTTCAAATTAGAAAAAAAAATTTTTGAATCTATAAATCAAAATAATCATGTTTTTCTGAAGACTGAAGTGATAGCACGGCTGGAAAGATATTTTCCTTGTTTACATTCAACCTGGGTTTGATCCCAAATGCAGCTTTTGGCCCTCAAGGAGGGATTCCTGAACACAGAGTCAGGAGAAATCCCTGAACACCATCAAGTGGCCCCCAAATAAATCAACAAACAAACAAAACTTTTTCTCTGAGTCTGAACTCTGTTCTAAAATTTTTCCATCAGTATTCCCTATAAAGAAATGCTCATCTCTTTCATAAGCTTTTATTTTTTTAAAGACCAGCATCATAAACCTTATTAATGTGTGTAAGGGGGATGAGTGTGAGCGAGGATAGTAATGTGTGTAAGGGGGATGAGTGTGAGGCAGGATATTTATTTAATGTAGACCCAATTCAAATTCCAGAAAAATACATAAAAAATTGGAAAAATTCTCTTTGGAACAAAAAATGCCTGACATGCTACATATACTAGACAAATGTAAATACTAACTTTTAAAATACTCAAGTATATTTATATGGCATTATGTACATCTATATTTAAAATGTGAAGAGTAGCATCAAATCCTAATTTTTCCAAACTCTAACTACTTTAGCAGAAAATTTCTGTCAAGAAACAAGAATAAAAGTTTAATGTAATCTGTGTTTCTCATGGTAATTCAATAAAAAGGGGAGGTGAACATACTACAACAACAAAAGCACTTTAGTCTGGTGTGTGGATATCTTTCTCCATCTTTCTTTGTTAAGCTTCCAAATGATACTATAGTAAGAGTACTCATTTGCCAAACAGGACTCTTTTGCCGAAGGGGATATATTTATCTTTGCTGAGAAAGAACCATAAGACTTGGAAGTGACTTTATGGGTAAAAGAGGACAAAATATTTGGGTGCTGACAGCCAAATATTTCAATGAAAAAATTTTCAATAGAAATCACTTTTCAGAAAAGTTTGATCATCTTTGATCCCACGCCTTGTCTCCCTGGAGTCTTTTACACAAGGACATATTTTAAAATCTGGAAATGCTCTGGGATTTATTCTGAGTCTACTTATTATTTTACTGAACTATTTCAATTGCCACACATTCATTAGACCTATGTTAAGTTAGATTAGATCTGATAAGCTTCACCAATACTCTTCATTAATAATTAAACTGCAATGAAATGGAATATGGGCTCAAGGAAGGCTAACAAAATCGTTCTATTAGATTTTAAAGCTCACTGGTATTGCAAAACTTTAAATACATAGAAGATGCCTTTATTGAGGCAATAAAATCTCATTTAAAATATGTCCTGGACATTATATAACTAAAACCTGACTATGAACAACTTTGAAATTGTGTACCTCACTGTGATTTATTTAAAATATTTTTTAAAAACTAGGATTCATAATACTGTAGGCCAAGATGCTACTTTGAATTGTGCAGCCTGTAGGGTGTGTGTGTGTGTGTGTGTCTATGTGTGTGTGTGTGTGTGTGTGTGTGTGTGTGTGTGTGTGTGTGTAAGTCTGGGCTAGGAATGTACAAACTGGAGCTAAGGAATGTAAGGTTTATCTGATTCGCTTATTCAAGCTAAATGGGGTTTTTGGAGGGGGTTTCCCAAATAGTGCTCTGTGGTTCCTTGGGCCTCTTGTGGCTACACTCATCTAACCAAAGTTGATAAATTAGTTGTTGCTGCCTAGTGACCACACAGGATAAAGTAGTTTGTTGCTGCCTAGTGACCACACAGGAATCCAGTTGGCGCTGGGAATCAAATCTGGGTCTGCCTGACCCCTAAATGGATTTTTTTATATTCCAAAATCAAATTTGGTAACTTTGGTTTGTCATGATTTTAATGCAATCTTGAACAGAAATGTTGTGCTGCATTATTTTAATGTTACTGTTCAGTGAACAAACCAACCCAATTACTCTACTTTTTTTTAGAAGATGCTTAACTGGTTTTCTGGCCAATAACCCATAATTCTTTGTCAGACACAAATGTTTTAAGGCACACAATTAGAAAACATTTGAAATACAGAGAAAGAATACAGGGAGGAAATAGTGTTCGAGGGAGGATTTTGATTATATTTGGGAGATGGGGAGTTGAGGCCAATTTGAGATGCAGAAATAAAAGTGTCAGCTCATTCACCGAACTAAAATTATAATCCTTGACCAGTACACACGTGTTCTTCTTCATGAAATTATAGTCCAGCTTGAAACATATTGATTTTATTCCTGATCTGATAAATAATTCTTTGGAAAGTATGTGACATGGTGGCCCTTTATAGTTTCTGAAATACCTACTTGCCTCATTTTGACCATTTTCTGGTTAGTTTCCAGAGAACCCTCTCATGATTTCATAAAATATATGTGTTGATAGTAGCTATTCCAGAATCATTTTTATTATCACACTAAACAGTCCATGACTAAACTTATACATTACCCCACAGGTCCATAGGTTGGTCTGTTCTATCATATCTACAGGAACTACCTTTCAACAAATTTTATTGTGCCAGTAGGTTAGTAATTGAGGTTTTGATCATTTGTAATTCAGTCTTCAAAGCAGTGCTCAGAGAACCTGAAGTGTCACTGCTAGTAATACTTAGAAAATCTAAAGATATTAAGAAACATTCTATACATGGAATTGATTAGAATATTTTTAGTGTTTTCCATTCTCAAGTTAGACATGCCCAGTGCTTCCTCTGTCTTAGCAACCTGAGTAAGATAGTAAAATGCCTCTTTTTTATTGCTATCACACCTACTTCTATTTCTAACACTTTCTCATTTGGGGTCACAACTTCCTGCTTCTCCAAATACCTACTCATTTTGTCCCTGTGCCAAAAATTGTGATATCACCCCATTTGATGCTGTATATTCTTAAACATTTAATTAGCTTGTTCAAAGGAATAAATCAGCTTCTTGAAAACAGTTGAAATCTTTTGAGGCTCACCTTTATAACCTTGGAAAATTGGTTATCATAGAATCATTATTCTAATGCTGACTTTCTCCCACTTCTCAGGCAGGACCCTACAAAGGACTCTAGCCAGTGTACTTTGAATTTACAAAGTGTTTTCACTCTGCTTGATTAGGGAGAAAATTATATTCAGTCTTTTTAGTGGTTCTTGGCGCAGCCTGAGGCAGACTCCACTCATCAATGCTTGCAGTAGTCTGCTGAAAACTTAAGAGACCAACCGTAGATTTCCGAGGCTTTCATCTGTTCTGTGTGATGCTCTCGGTCCCTCCCTGAAGACTCCTACTGCTCTGGCTTCCGGGTTCGCGGCCATCTCTCATGTCAATAGGCCCGGTTTCTGAGCACAGGGAGCCCTCCTGTCCCCACTGGATGCCCTGAAGCAGACAGGGGGTAATCCTAGGCTTCACCTTGTTGCCCTTCTCTCAGGAACTTGCTGCTTGAAAGTTCTTGTCTGACAAGCCATTCCTCACTTACCTTGTCTTCTTTTAGATATCCGTTTTTTAAGGCTTTTTTGGTCAACCCACTCTGCTCCCCCCTGGGAGTGCAAGTAAGAGTCTTTCGGGCTCTTCCTTGCAATGCAAGAAGGCTGGCTGTAGACATCTTTGCATATCGCACCCTGAGCACGGGGCCTGTGTGTCTATCATATGCTTAGGGGAGTCTATTTCCTCTTTAGATGTACTATGTTACTTCATGAATCAGTATAGGTATACTTTTTATTTTGTTTCTCTTAAGATTTTAAATTTGAAATTCAAAGAAACACCCATCAGGAAGACTCAATTCTGGAGAAGGATGTGTGTGTGGGGGGGGGGGGTGGGGGCTGGGGGTGGGGAATACTTATGTTAGAAATATTTGGTTCCTGTGACTTTAATGAGAAGCAGTGAAGGAAGTGGCCCCCCAGGGGATGCAGACTGGAAGGAGGGGCCATTGGGGAGCAGTGCCAGAGAGCTGGGAGTTAGGACAGCTGCTCTTTTTGTTCAGCTGCCACTGATCCAGCCAAAGCATGGGATGCTCTCTCACAAATCATGCAAATTGCAGGGTCTTTATGATTCATGCAGGTGCTGTGAGGGAGAGGAGACACTTAGGGTGCCGTTTCAGGCATGTGCACACACAGGTACACACATACACACCACTGTAATATTTAGCAGGGGTTCTGTAGGTTTTAAGTCATGTGAAAAGAGACTATGCTGGAGATCGGTGGCCCAAGGACGGTGAACTGCTCTGGTATTCACTGCCAAAGTGAAGAAAAAGGGTTTCAGACAGGGTGGTGGTGTTCAAGTGAGCAGCTGGTCAGTGGTGGAGCCCAAGACTCTCCTAGGAGGTTTCAGTACATAAGCCGTGGCCATCCTCCTCTTCTGAATCTTTTGGTACTGAGCACTGGCCCCTCAGTCATGGGCCCACAACTAGACTGGTTTGTCTTTGCATGAGAAATGTCCTAGTGCTTCCACAGAGTGCTCCACAAAGACTCTGGTGACAGGGCTGTGCTCCATGAGCGTGACAGTCCTCCACGAGGACTCCTAGTGCTGCCCAGGGTGTGTGCTCCTCCTCTGTGACTGGTCTGTTGGTCGGAGTGGCACAGCCTGGCCCCTTTCCTATAAGTGATCTGTGGCTTTGCTGGTGATATAGCCTGATGGTATTGACAGGGTGGTCAGCAGTAGAGGTCGGAAAGAGGAAGTGACAAGCATCACACATAAGCAGCCCTCTGACAACCTTTGTCTGCCACCTGGTCATGAATCAGACTGTTGGTGGGAAGAAGCAGCCCCACTCTCATCCTCCTCCACTGGTTTCTGCCACATCTGCCTAAAAGTAGATAAAGGTCTCACAACACAAGGGGCAATTAGTCATGGCTAGCAGGAGCCTTGGGCCTTCTTCGTGACTGTCTGAACCTTTCATATGAGTTCAAACTGGATACACTGAGTAAAAGGTCAGAATAAGACCTCTGTTGCCTGGCTAATTCTGCATCTGCACAAGCAACCAATGCCCTGATGAAAATCCAGAAACTCAGTGGATCGAAGACAAGCCTGGTGACAGGCAAAGGGGAGGGATTTAGAAGAAGCTGTTACCTCTTCAGAATAAGTCAGAAGAGGGAACCCCTCACAAAGAACAGGGTTATCCTATCATGAGAATTTGTTTAAAGCTTTTAAAGCTAATGGACATGGAGCTTTTGTTTTGCAAGACTAAGTTCTAGAATCTCTTCACACAGAGAACATGATGTCTCTGTTCACAATAATTTGCTTACTCACAACCTGAAGAAAGATCTCACCTTAAGTATTGTACACCCAAATGCAGGATAATTTTATATTTTTATGCATGGTAATTTTAGAGGTAATTTTAGAGACTCACAGACATGGGGCACAGCTGCTACTGGCTTTTCCTGTGCCCAGCCACTCATGGCGCCCTGGAGGGATGGCGGGTTCTAGCCCTGGCCCACCACCCCAGCAGAGCCTCACATCAAGCCAGACGACCCCCCAGCTCCATGAGAGCCTCCATTTTCCACATCTGGACTTCCCCCTCGTCAGAACTCCACCCAGCAGACCAGCCTATCACAGCCCAGCTTATCAAGATCCACCCCGCAGCAGTCTTTTTTTAAATCTGGCCCAGGTATGCTGATCCAGAGACTCACAGACATGGGGCAGAGCTGCTACTGGCTCTCCCCTGTGCCCAGCCGCTCACGAGGTACCCAGGAGGGATGGCGGGTTCTAGCCCTGGCCCGCCACCCGAGCAGAGCCTCGCATCAAGCCAGAAGACCCCCCCCAACTCCATGAGGGCCTCCATTTTCCATATCTAGACTTTCCTCTCATCAGAACTCCACCCAGCAGAAGAACCTATCACATCCTGGCTCACGCAGCCACTTGCGGTCGCACGGTTCATCAATAAATGCTGGATTTAGAGATGACTACAAGAGTATGCTACCCCCCGACAGAGTCTGGCAAGCTACCCGTGTCGTATTTGATATGCCAAATATCAGTAACAATTATAGACCTCATTCCCATGGCCTGATGGAACGGTTTGAGGCTCTTTATGTTCCTGGAGCAACCAGGTGCCCTTGGGCTCTACTTGCATGAGATAGGATATATGGAGATGTTACTGGTGCCCTCTCGAGCAAATTGATGATGAACGGGAAGACAGACAGTGATACAGTGAATTTTAGAGGTGGCGCATTTTATTATTACCTTGATAATGAAGATGATTTCATAGACAAAAACTTATAAAATTGTATAGATCAAAAGATACAGTTTTTCTATCAAAATATTCAAATATATGTTCAAATAGAGGAAGAACTTTATGTGAGACTAGAGAGATAGTACAGTAGATAGGGTACCTGTCTTGCATGCTGCCAACCTAAGGTCAACCCTTGACACCATTTATGATCCCCCAAGCGCTTCCAGGAGTGATCCTTCAGTGCAGAGCCAGGAGTAATCACTGATGAGCATCTCCAGTTGTGACCCTCCAAAACAATCTATGTTTGTGTAAAATTAATATATTAATTCTATAGGACAATTTATGATATATACATCACGATCACGATTTTCCCGTTAATCATCTATTTGCTAGAGCGGGCACCAGTAATATCTCCATATGTCCTGTCTCATGCCAGTAGAGCAAAGGGCATTGGCTTGCTACAGGAACATAAAGAGCCTCAAACCATTATATTAGGTCATGAGAATGACCTAATATAATTGTTACTGGCATTTGGCATGTCAAATACAACACGAACAGCTTGCTAGGCTTGCCGCTGGGAGGCATATTATTTAAACACCTCCAAATAAAGCATTTATTGATGAACTGCGCGGCCACTTGCGGCCAGCCGGGCTGTGATGGGCTGGTCGGCTGGGTGGAGTTCTGAAGAGAGGGAAGTCCGATGTGGAAAATGGCGGCGCCCATGGAGTGGGTGGGGGGGCCTGGCTTGTTGTGAGGTTCTGCCGGGTGGTGGGCCAAGGCTAGAACCCACCATGCCTCCTGACTGCCTCATGAACGGCTGATATATACATATGGTATATAATGTCTGGTGCCGCAAATCTCGAGCAAATCTCGAGCAAATCGATAATCTACGGGAAGACAGTGATACAGTGATACAGTGATATAATGTCTATATACAATGTGCAACATTGATGATAATTTTAGGAAGATTGAGTAGAATGTTTTTTCTGTAACATAGATTCCTGTAATGTGTTAATAATAATTTGAGGTGATTCTAGAATTTTGAGTCTGACTGGAGATTAATCAATCTTCATAAAGGAGATTGACTAAGAAATCAATTAATTAAGCTAAGAAAGGAGCTGCCCATCCCTCTCTGCATCTCTCCCAGACTAGAATGTGGCAGGCAGAGACCTGCAATTCTCCTTTTTTGGAATTGGCCCCTTCTGCCTGGAGTTGAGCAGCAAGAATGGAATTCTCTCTGCCATAGGGAATTCTCAGTTGAAACTGACTCCAGATCTTCTTATAAGTAATGGATAAAACATATTTTATGACTAGAAACTAATTCTAATATGAAATTATGGTCTTTGTTCACTTTTAACTGATAATAACAACATTATCAGCAATATTGGTGATCTCAGAATGTAGTATAAACTGCTTTTATGTTTTATATCATCCAAAACCTCCTGATATTTTTCTCACTGCTTTTTGCAACAGAACAATATTTTAACTATACTATGAAAACGCTCCCTGTTCCCAGCTGCTCGTGAGGTGCCTTGGAGGCATGGCGGGTTCTAGCCCTGGCCTGCCACCGCATCAGAACCTTACAACAAGCCAGACCACCCTCCCCTACTCCATGGGGCCCGCCATTTTCTACATCTGGACTTCCCTCTCATCACAACTCCACCCAACAGACCGGACTATCACAGCCCGGATCATCGACAGCTACCCTGCAGCAGTTTTTTTTTTCTCAATCCGGCCCAGGTATGCTGAACCAGAGACTCTCAGACATGGGGCAGAGCTGCTACTTGCTCTCCCTGTGTCCAGCCATTCGTGAGGTGCCTGGGAGGCATGGCGGGTTCTAGTCCTGGCCTGCCACACCAGCAGAACCTCACAACAAGCCAGACCACCCTCGTCTACTCCATGGGGCCCACCATTTTCTACATCCAGACTTCCCTCTTGTCACAACTCCACCCAGCAGACCAGACACTCATAGCCCCGGATCATCAACAACCACCCTGCAGCAGTTTATTTCTCAATCCGGCCCAGGTATGCTGAACCAGAGACTCTCAGACATGGGGCAGAGCTGCTACTTGCTCTCCCTGTGCCCAGCTGCTCGTGAGGCGCCTGGGAGGCATGGCGGGTTCTAGCCCTGGCCTGCCACCCCCAGCAGAACCTTACAACAAGCCAGACCACCTTTGCCTACTCCATGGGGCCCACCATTTTCTACATCCGGACTTCCCTCTTGTCACAACTCCACCCAGCAGACCAGACACTCACAGCCCGGATCATCGACAACCACCCTGCAGCAGTTTATTTCTCAATCCGGCCCAGGTATGCTAAACCAGAGACTCTCAGACATGGGACAGAGCTGCTACTTGCTCTCCCTGTGCCCAGCTGCTCGTGAGGCGCCTAGGAGGCATGGCGAGTTCTAGCCCTGGCCTGCCACCCCAGCAGAACCTCACAACAAGCCAGACCACCCTCCCCTACTCCATGGGGCCTGCCATTTTCTACATCCGGACTTCCCTCTTGTCACAACTCCACCCAGCAGACCAGACACTCACAGCCTGTATCTTCGACAGCCACCCTGCAGCAGTTTTTTTTCCCAATCCGGCCTATGTATGCTGAACCAGAGACTCTCAGACATGGGGCAGAGCTGCTACTTGCTCTCCCTGTGCCCAGGTGCTCATGAGGCGCCTGGGAGGCATGGCGGGTTCTAGCCCTGGCCTGTCACCCCAGCAAAACCTCACAACAAGCCAGACCACCCTCCCTTACTCCATGGGGCCCGCCATTTTCTACATCCAGACTTCCCTCTCATCACAACTCCACCCAGCAGACCAGACTATCACAGCCCGGCTCGTGCGGCCCTAGCGGCAGTGTGGTTCATCAATAAATGCTTTATTTAGAGGTGATTACAACAGTATGCCACCCGCATGGCAAACTTGGCAAATTGCTCGTGTAGTATTTGATATG
Organism: Cryptotis parvus; assembly: GCA_021461705.1. NCBI lineage: Eukaryota > Metazoa > Chordata > Mammalia > Eulipotyphla > Soricidae > Cryptotis > Cryptotis parvus. The sequence goes on along the minus strand of JAJIBD010031203.1, from coordinate 189,028 downwards.
CCAAATACCAGTAACATTTGTATTCAGTCATTCCCTTGAGCTAATATAATTGTTTGAGGCTCTTTATGTTCCTGGAGCAAGCGGATGCCTTTGGGTTCTACTAGCATGAGACAGGACATTTGGAGATATTACTGGTGCCTGCTCTAGCAAGTAGATGATTAACGGGAAGATAATGATAGTGATAGTGATGAAAAACGCACTAATGAAAACAAGGGAACGACCCATAGGATAAACCTACTTATTATAATTACAGTCAAAATAATTAAATGAATATTCCACCCTATTCAGGGGCATAAAGCATTTCTGCCATATTCATAAATACTAATGAATTCTCTTTGCTATTAAATTCTCTTTGCTATTAATTTTGCTATTAAATGTGTCTCAGTCTGTATTGTCAACCTAACTTTCCCTTTGGTTTCTTATAGCTGAAGGATTGTGATCAAATCCTACTTCCTGACAGAAGTTTGGGAAAGAAGGCCAGTGCTCACTTGTGCTTCATCTATGTTACCCAGGAAAGTAGAAAGAACTGCCCTCTGCAGTGGAGTGATATTCACAATTTTTACTATGGCAATTTAGAGCCAATTTATGATCAGTGGTAAACTGTCAGCTTCCAGCCATTATCTCCAATGATAGCAGAATAAGCACAGACATACAGTAGCTTCTCCTGCTCAGACTCAAGGCAGTCCTTCACATGGATTAGTTTCCTTCAAGCTCTTTGCACAGCTGACAACACGAGCAATTGGAAAATTTCCTGCCCTGAAGCATTAGTGCTCAATAATAAGCAAACCAGTGTGTTGAGCAAAGTGTCCCTGGTCCGGCGATGTAAAGAGGCAGATACATGTTCTCAGTCTGCCTATCAGTGTTTTGTTCTTGTTTGGTTTTTATTTGGGGGCCACATACAGTGATGCTCAGGGCTTTCTGCTGGCTCTGCCCTTAGGGATCATTCCTGGGAGTGGCTCCGAACCATCTGGGATGCTGGGGATCTGCCACATGCAAGACAAGTGCCCTGCCCACTGTAGTATTGATCTACCTCATGCAAAGCAAATGCCCTTCCCACTGTAATATTTCTCTATCCCTCAATCTCACATTTCTTAATTTGTGTTCACATTTTTGCTTAAAAATGTTTATACACAAGCATGGCATCCCCAAGCCTGTCTGTTCGGCATGATAAACATGATGTTGTATAGGGTACTTGGTTCAGCTCTTGCTGGCTAAATGCTATCATTATCAGACAAAAACATTTATGATGTATCAGACAAATGTTTATTTGACCTTTAATTTTACAATGTGAGACTGATTATTTTATTTGCATTTATAAGACAATATACCATAATGGAAACAATGAAGAAATTTCCAACATATAAACAATAACTCCAAAGAGGCATTGAAAACAAAAACATTTATGAAGGTAAACTATACCTTTTATATAGCCAATGGCCTAAGATTGAGAGTAACCAGTCAAACCTATCTTCTAAGCTCGGGTGTGACTTTTACATACTGGATTTGTAAAGAGGTCTCTTCCTCAAGATGTCAGTCCAGAGAAGCGTACATATCTCACCTCTCTCTTGAGCTCATATTATAGCAATGGTAAAGGAATGAAGTCAGTTTTGAGAAACAACTAAAAAGACATCTTTAGGAGGATTCTCCAAGCAACTGGAGTCAGGCTTGCGTGTATGGACATGCTCAACCACCATGCAGAGAAAGAGCAAATGAAAGAGAAATGGCTGCTGTGAAGTAGGAGTTCATAGAAATGATAAGTAAACCATCAAAAACATGCTTCACACATAGATTTGGAGGATAAATGGAAGGAAAAGAGTGTGAGGCAGAGCCTGTAGATTAGGTGAAAGGTGCAGATGTCACCACAATATCCAGCACAGCATGAGATCTGCGAGGAAGAGACAAAAGAGTGGAGGGAACTGAATAATTGTCTGTTTCTTTATAACTTTGGTAAAGTAGATTATTTTCTCCTCCATCAGGCTGCTTTTCAGAGTAGACTATCAATATGATGATAATGTGAGGCAGATTAGCCAAGAAGCCTGAGCATCAGCATCACAAGGGCCCGACACTGACAAGTTAAAGAGCACTCCATCATGTGACTCTAAGGAACGTTTGTCCCCTGGTCAATGGTCTGCATTTTTCTATATTAGAAAGTAAGATTAAAAGCAATTTTTCAAAAAAAATTCTATAATACACATAAAACAGAGTAAAACCGGTCAACTATAATATACACAGTGCCTCAAAATGGCAATTTGAAGTATCTGTGGTCACTTTACTGTCTTTGAAAAAAATATCTCTGTTCATCTCTCATCATGCTTAAGAATTCACATAAATGTTCAATATTTAGACGTAACCACACGAATCAATTTTTGTCATCAGTTATCATTTCAAAGCACTCATGTTTTCATGTGCACACATTTTATGAAGAGCAACAAAAACTTCTTTAAATATGCACAGAAGTGTGATTTCAATTTTATATTTTACAGAGAGGAAAGTTTATTTTATGTGGCTGCTTTTAAAGTGGATTCAGACATTATTTTGCATGTCTTTTGGTTTTAGTTTTAGCTTTTGGGTCACACCACTGGGTGCTCAGGACTGACTCCTGGCTCCGGGCTCAGGGATCATGCTGGTTGGTTTCAGGAGTTGCAGGGGCCCTCCCAGGCATTGAAGGGGCCTCTGCCAGTGATTCTTGGCCAAGTGGTACACTGGTTCACTGCTAAGACCTGAACATTCAGTGTTCCTTGGATCCTATGGTCAGAGGATTATCTGGGACACTTGGAGGTGCTTAGGGACCACCAGATGCCAGGAATTAAACTGTTTGGGCTGCATACTAGACTTGCACATTGACCCCTGTTCTTTCATCCCCAACTCTGAAACTTAGTTTTTGAAACTGTAAATTACTTTTCTTTACTTGGCAGGCTATGGTAGAAGTGAAAACAAAAATGAAGAGGCCCATGAGAATGGCAGACAAAACTGGGCAGGGATGGAAAATGAGATGGGATAATGCAGAACGTGAAAGGCAGAATTCCTTCCTTGGAAGTTGCTTCCATTTGGATGCATTTGTTTCTCCTGGCTCTCCTAGATCTATGCATAACACATCTGTTCGCTTGTCGGCTAGTCAGTGATGAGGGCTAACTTACAGATACCTCATGGTGCAGCCCAGCCCTCAACAGCACTGACTACATGAACCGCTTCTCCTGCACCAATTATTTCATGCTTAACTTCAATAACTTAAATGCTTGCCAGAGATAGGGAAACTATTCTTGGTGCTTCTCAGCCAACCTGCTGTGTGTTGTGTTGCAGAACTAAATTTGCCCACCATTTTCCTGTCGCCATTTTCCTATGGTGAATTTGTCCACCATTTTCCTATTATTCCTATCGAGGAATCTTAGAGGGAAGAAGTGCACCCCAAGACTGGGAATTGGGTCACTATTTTTAGATTTTTCCAAACTCTGCTGCTTGCTTCCTGGCTGTTTCCACACATGAGGATACATACATGATTAAAGCTAAGAGTCTTCACTGACGAAGACTTCACTGATGACTTACCTGAAGGAATATAGTGAATATTCTTTTAGGTTCTTGGAAGAAAAGAACTAAATGGGAGCCTTGCCCTGTTCCTTTCCTGAGTCAACCTAAAATGAATCTAGCATCTTTCAGAAGTGGAGGTGGGTTCTGAGTGGAGTAATCAGATTTACCCAAAACTTTTTTTTCTTTGCTGTGGATATAAAATCTTCCAGACATGTGCATTGGGGACTGTCAAAAACACCTCAAAGGCAACTTTTTTTGCCCATACCTGAAGAAACAATTACAGTTATTACTTTGTATAGGAAATAAAGAGCAGCGAAATCTGAAATAAATTCATAAATGATCATGTAGTATCAAATCCAGACTGCCCTTCTGTCACCTAATCTGTAGTTATGAATCAAAAAATATTGGGAATGCTGAAAATTTTAAAGTTTTCATAAAGTCAACTAAGTAATGAATGCTTTATGTTTTTTTTTTAGTATAGGAAATTTTATTTAATGTGTGGGTTATTTATTTATTTATTTTTTAAAGTATTTTATTATACCACCGTGAGATATACAAATAAAAAGATATACAATTAAAAAGTTCATGTTATGTTTTGGCTATTCTTGTATAAGACTAGAGGTGATATCCAAAGAGTAAATATTTGGGAGAAAATATTAAGCATGGAATAAAAAGCATGTTGACCCAGAGTCATTGCTACTTGTATTATAAAGGAACTTAGCAAAACTGACTTATGAAAAGTTTTGCATCTTCCGTGTTCCAGAGAACTGTAGTGAAAAGTATCTTTTAAAATTTCAGGTTTTGGCAACTGTTCTAGGCATGAAATATATTGAGGCAATATTCTTAATTAGAACATTTTCTAAGGATTTTCTTGAAGAATGGTTTTGGAAGACTCAAACTGTTTGCAGAAAAAAAAATCCCCTTCTCTACCTGAGCTTCTACCAAAAAATAAAAAGGAAAAAAGAAGAAGGAAAAATATATTACGATATTTAACCTATATCTTAGATTAAGTTCCTGAACGAGCCTGGGACTGCGGCCGTCACATCCGTCAAATCAAACTTTAACTCTTTTCCAGTTTCTTTCCCCCTTGAAATTGAAATAACAACTCCTTTTTCCTGGGGGGCAAGAGAGAGAGAGAGGGAGAGAGAGAGAGAGGCTATGCTCTAAAAAGCTATCTCAAAATGAGCATTTTATTTATGCTGTTTTTATTGAACCTAGAAAAGGTTGCAAGTGTTGAAAACTATTCAGGACCTTCTGCCATCTGCCCTTATTTCATATGTTCCCTCATATGAGTTGGAACAAAGGAGTGGGCTGGATGGAATTAAAGAATGTATATAAAAAAAGGAAAGTAGTGATCAAACGCTGCTGATAAGGAGAGCCAGTGTGCTCCTGGGTGATGTGTGTATTCAACTCCAGGCTGACTCCTCTTATGCTAATACAGCCAATTTCCTCTTTTATTTCATTTCTGGAGCCTGAATCTGTGATCTCTGATAAGGTTCCCAAGGATACCGCCTTCACTCACCAACAGGGAGGTGGTGGGGAGTGGGTGATGGAGATGTGTAACTCGGAGAGAGCAGTAGTGGATGAATAATTTAAAGCTCCGCCCGGAGATTTGAGGCAAAATGCAGAGATAAGACACACCACAGGGTCTTCTGTGTATTCAGAGCTTCATCTTCCAATGACAGCTGACCTCCAAGGTCAAGGGTATGAAGGGAAATGGGACCAACAGGGGGAGAAGTACTGCACATCCCAGAAGAAAGTAATGATTTACTTTGTGTCGAAGAAAAAAATTGATCTTTTTATTTAACTACTTTTTTGGAGGCTGTGATTGAAGGAACCTTGCATAAACGGGAGCATATTCCCATGACAGGGGAGAAACTCCCAACGGCCATTTCTCAGCCGCTTCAGCTGGATAGGTGTTAACGCCCCATTTCTTTAGGAAACTGTGAAGGTCAGAATGAACTTGGATGGAATACCAAAAGCCCATCTGACTCAAGACCACCAAGTGACAAACACATACCTGGACTCAAAGGTGGTTTGATCCTTTTCTCTTAGCAAATGCAATGGTTCTGAGCAGCCTGCCGTGCAGGCTGTGCCCTAAAAGAAATGCTGTAATGTTTCCCGCAATACTTTCCCCCGGAGCTATCCTTAATCTCTCTTGTGGTGGGACACACAACGTTACACCCAAGAACCTAATCCAATATGGGTGTTTTCACTAGTTGCCTGCTAACCCCCTGAATCTAATAACTCTGCAGTTTGGAAAATTTGAAGCCATTTGTCCTAACTGGAACTACGATGTTAGACTGGGGATCTTACAAATTCTGACAGCGAGGCCCACACCTTAGCCAAGCTCTGGGCCCGCTGATCAAAACCGTCTGCGCCCTCACGCCTATTTGTTTCCATCTAAGACGACCATGACCTCGCCGGAGAGCCAGGCAATGTCAAACGTTTCTCAGGGCTGGTTCACATTTCCCTCATCATCTTCAACTGCTGTTTCTGCTTTCCTGGGTTTGAACGTTCCCGTGTTTTCATTCCTGAGCAATCATACCTTTTATCTTTTTAGATAAACATGAAAACATACGGAGGTCAGCACTGGGTGAGAGGTAAGATGTGCGTGACTGCCACCCAGCCTTGCCCGGTCTGTTTCTCTCCCTCCCTTCCTGGACAAACAGGCCTTGAACATTTCAGTGGAGTGAGACGGGGCAGCTCAGGACTGACAAACTGGCCACGCAGGGTACCCCCGCACAGGTTGTCCTTCCAAAGGTCCATTAGTTTGGCGCCAGCCTGCTTGATGTTTAGCACGCGCTTTGCCCAACCCGCCCCTGATCAACATTGTTTTTATATTTGGAATCTGTTAAAGCAATTGCATGGCATTTTATGGCTTCCTGGGTGCATTTGAAATATTGTGTGTGTGTGAGAGAGAGAGAGAGAGTGTGTGTGTGTGTGTGTGTGTGTGTGTGTGTGTGTGTGTGTGCGCGCTAAGGTTTAAAGGAAAATCACCCCAATATTCTTGGACCATGACTTTATTTTCTTCTGAGTCCGAGGAGAGGAGGGAGAGTATAAAAGACAGCACAGAAACTGAAGCACAAGAGAACAGAAACACAAGTTCCCAGAGGAGCAGGGGGAGCCCGAGCGCCACTAGAGAGATTGCTAGTGTGTCAGCTTCCGGGAACGGGACATGGGGTCAAGACCGAAGCAAGTGACACACATGTGCAGTTTGACTTGAGTCTTCAGGAGAGTTTCCCAAACCAGGTGGAGCTTCCCGAACTCCCAACTCAAGGTAAATAGGCCCTTTCCTTGGGGTGTTCAGGAGAGGTTGAGGCCTTCCTCAGCTAGACAAGGGTAGACAGTATTGTACCAAAATATACAGCTCACACCCCAACAGGCCGATGATCATCCACAGTCCCAGAATGCCCAACCTTCGTTGTGCTCGAAAAGTGATTTGTGTGTGTGTTACACTGATTCCCCTCACAGGTATGTGTCTGTGTTTTGTCTCCAAAAATTTTATGATTTTTAAGTTTCATATTTAAAATAGCTACTGTTCAAATATTACAACTCACTTCTTTTCAGTTAAAAGTGAGATAAGACTTCTCAGAAATTAGAAACAAATTTAGAATAGGAAGTAGACAAACTTACAACAGAATGTTCAATAGATTCTTTTTTTTTTTTTTTGCTTTTTGGGTCACACCTGGCAATGCTCAGGGGTTACTCCTGGCTCTGCACTCAGGAATTACTCCTGGCCGTGCTCCGGGACCATATGGAATGTCGGGATCGAACCCAGGCCAGCACAGGCTGGCCTCGTGCAAGGCAAACGCCCTACCCGCTGGGCTATCGCTCCGGCCCCAATTCTTTGACTCAGTTTTATGAGTAGACTTCCTGTCCAATGAAATAATTATTAATGAGTATATTTGCATAAAGTGATATATTAACAAATCACAAATTAGACCTGGCAAACATTAAAGCATTACATAAACTTTTAAAGAAGAACAAGTAGCAAAAACAAGTTCGAAACCTCCAATAGTCCTAGCCCCACTGCCCCACACCCATATTCTCAAGTTGTTTTAGTTAATGCAAGCAAGTGAAAAACTGTCACCACTAGAGTCTTTAGAAGGGTCAGAATCTGCTGCTATTCTGAGAGTCTTCACACCCTTTGGTGTCTGATTTCTCTGTTGTAGACTACAATTCCACTTTCATCTCTTCAAACTCAACTTCATGAGGCCAAATAATTCACTGCATGGGTACAGATATGTTAAAATGAAAGAACATTAAGGCTTTAATTCGTTTAACTTGATAGCTCAGAAAGAATGTATTTAAGCAACAATAAAAGTTGTTACTGTTGTTTGTGTATAAGTTCCTATGTGAACAGAGGGAAAAAAAATGGCAAACTACCAGCTTAGGAGAAACTGTGCTTACCAACAGGTATTTTTAACTGAAAATGATTCCAAAAATAGTATATGGCTAAATGACACTGGCACAGTGACAGATGCCTTCTCTATATACGAGACATTAAAACTACTTCAGCATGGAAGATCTGAATATTTTTAATAAACTCTAGACAGTTCTAGAAAAGTTTGTTTCATTCTTTTATTTTAAATGTGGAGTCTGTGAGGCTCTGGGTAATTCAATTATCATCTAAATCTGCAGGTCTAGTCTGGAGCGAGACAGAAATAAATTTGACTCCCATTCACTCACTCTCTCTGGACAGATCTAGAGAAGTGGGAAGTTGACAAGGCAAAGGATTCCACATAAACCTTTCTTTATATTTTAAAATGCCTTTGAAAATGAAATGGATCATTTACCCATAATTTTTTAAACAAAGATCTTCTCTCCAGTGGCTTCTCAGAACATTCACCCAATCCTACAATTTATATCTTACCAGAATTGTTGTTTTTAATCCCCAAGTCAATGACCTAAAGTAGGAAATATTTATGATATTCGGGCTCAGTAAACTTATTTTCCAGTATCTTAGTATTGCAAAGATGCTGAATTCATTTGATGGACATGTCTATTTCCAATTTAAAATTAAAATGAAATTAGGGTGTATCCTAGATTTTCCAAACTGCACCAATCAGAATAAAGCAATCAGAGAAGGGTTGAGCTTATTGCCTCTAGGAAGTGATTTGTGTGTTCTTCAGCATCACTCAGTGCCCCCTGAGTGTCACTGGTTAGTATATTTTAGCAAATTTGCATTAAACTTGCTCATGTAGAGGTACTTATTTACTTATGTAGAAGCACTTACTTATGTAGAAATCTTTTACTGCGTAGAATATTTGGTAGCCAAGAAGCCTTGTTTGTCTGCAAAGATACTTTGTTCCACCTATGGGGATATTGGCGGTAGGGTGTCCAGTCTAAATTAAGGAGAAACTCCTTCATCTGGGCTCTTTCCTGTGAACGGGGATCTCACTGTCTGCTGTGCCCTGTTTTGCTTCCTTGAGGTGAATTAATATATACATAAAACCAAACCTGAGGGAGAGGGCTTCTGTCTTATCTCTATTAGTAGGATTTTGTTTCAGATTTGGGAAATTGGTTTGATCTAAGAGTTTGACTTTGCAGGACATCTTATTTTTCTGCAGCACTTGACAGTACCCAAACATCTGCCACAAACAGCGTTTAGTTAAAAATCTATTGTCCGTTAACAATACAGACACTAATTTATTTTGATCTCTGGTTTTAAAACAATATCAGCTAATGCTATAAGAATGCAGTTTTAGGAAATATAATTCTCCAAGCGACTTAGGGTGGGATTTATGTCCCACTTCAGTTTTGGCAAACAAAAGCAAACAGTTTGTCCTTTGTAAACTTTTAAGTTTTTCCTTTACTTCAAACTGCGTGTCTGAGATTCGCCTTTTAAAAATCTTCATTTGAGAGGTCAGTAAATGGAAAATGTATTTCATGTAAAGTTTTCTTTTTCTCCACCACATAGTTCATTCGCTTGAACTTTTGCAGGGGTAACCTATTTCTTCATGTCTCCTCGAGAGAAAAATTCATATTGTCACTTAGAATAAACATTTTCCAGTCAGATTTGATTAATTTCCTTCTTTAACTAGTACCTTTGTAATATCTGTTTCTAAAGAACAGAGATGCTTTGTAGCTTCATTCCCTAAAATTCTGAAAACAATTGTAATTCTCAAAACAAAATACATGGCTATGTTTCAGAATTAAATGCTTTGTTAGTGAAACAAAGTCATTAACGGAAACTGTAGTTCAGCCTTCTAGGAATAACATTTCTAATTTTAATTATTTTGTGCTAGGAACTATATTTTAATACTAGAACTTTGAAGAAATGATTATAATCAGATCTATTTTTGTCATTTTCACCAAAAAGTGTGAGCATATCTCTACTTATATGAGTCTAAAAAGGGGAGAAGCCTAAGAAATATAAATTATTGCCTTATTAGGGTTTGATTTTCTTCATTATAATACTTCTGTTTGTTCATTACATTACTCCGTTCTTATAGTAAAAATAAATTGGTGCCAGTCAAGTTTGTATTTTTTGAGAGATTATGTCAGTTCCCAGCAAAGAAAAATCATCATCTGTATCTGAACTGTGCCTATTATTTTATATTCATGCCCCCAGCCTAAATTTCACCTGTTTTTCACATTCACATTTGGTGTCCTTCAGTTTCACACAGCAAACATTTGCTAAAATAAAGTTACTGAATCATAACTGGTGGAGCTTTTAATGTCTTATAAAATGTACTAACATTTTATAATGTGCTAACTAGTTATGAAAAACACATGAAATGTTTAGAAAACTGATTTTAATTTAACACATAGTACTCATTGAATTTAAAATACATAGCACTGGTTTTTAGAATATTTTAAGCATGTTTGAAAAGTGCACATAACTATGAGCATCTACTGAATCTACTGATTTTTAAAATATTTGAACTACATTAGCAAAAATGCACATAATTATGATATATTTTATAAGGAGACTTACAACTATCTAAATGTTGTTAAACTTAATGTCTATGTTTTTCCAAGGTAGAGATCCTAGAAAATGTTGTTTCTGAAACAGTAAATTCAATGCTAGAGATATATTTATAAAATACCATCTTTTAAAGTTCTGTATGATTTTATATAACAGCTGTTCAAACAAAATACAATATTTTGATAAGATCTTTCCAAAGTGAGCTGCATGACGTTTCATATGTATCTGTAATCTTAAATATGTAACTATATTGGGAACATAAAATATGAAAATTCCAAGTGAAATATTTGTGAATAAATAAAGATAAAAATAATAAAGCAGATAATTAGAAACCATTTTCTTTGCAATCTAAAAAGAATTTTGACAGCAATCAATTGTGACAAAATACTTTTGAAAAATATTCTTCCCTTTGTAAAACAGCCATTAGAGAACTATTGTAAAGAAACATGCGGGTCACTGAAATTTACAGAATAATGTAGACCAGCTAGTGCTGTGCTTACAACTTAATATGCTTTAGTGAGAAAAGCCTTACAGGTCAAGCTACTCATTCAGTTCATCAAACAATTAGAAAAAGATAAAACAGAAATAGATAAATAAATATAGAATGTTTAAAAGTACATAACATTGATGCCTATTTCAGTGTTTGTGAGAATATTCTGAGCCAATATGAAGTGGGGAAGAGTGAAAGATATTAAAAGAACACTAATAATAAGAAACTGTCGGCCAATATTACTTTCATCCTTTCTCCCTGTTCCAGGAATATTCTTTCACACACCCCAGTGCCTTATTGAGTCAGTGTCATATCCTGTGAACAGCATGAGACTTTTTTTTTATTTGGTTCTGCGGGCTTCAAGACTGACATTCTGATTTCACAGGGAAGATATGGATTCATAACAAAAGATCTTAAAATTAGGGTGCACCCCCATCAGAACTACAATTACAGATGACACTTGGGTTTCAGAAGAAAATGGTGTGCAGTTTAATTTGATTCTGTTACATGTTTAGAGGTTGACATTTAAGTTCACGGATAAAGCAATGTCTTGTGGAAGAAACTTCAGAGATGAAGAGACAGATAGGTCACCCGGGACACTAGGACCAAGAGGCTGGATAGGTGACATGGACCGAGATGGCTTGCTGAAAGGGATAAAGAGCACCCTGCAAACCCTAGAAGGGGCCCCTACTTCTTTTACTCCAACACCATGGTAGGCACGTTCTTCCGCTTTTGTTGTCGTATGTTTCTCTTTGCTCTGAGCAAATGTTCTTCCTGCCATCGCTATAGCTGCAGGGCACCTTCCCCAGCACCAGTGATGGCTAGAGCTTGTAGGAAGTTCACTAAATTTTGAGTGACTCCATAGTTACATCTGAATTGCAGAACCATTGCTGACATTCTGATAGGACATGGAAGAATGAATGGAGCAATCTGCTTGGGCGCCAAACCTCCTGAGATTTCAGAGGAGTCCTTGCCCCTCCATAACCAAGGGGCTGGGGAATGAGGACAAGATAACATGGGAAGGCAGGAGGGGACACCCTCCTAGCAGCCCACCATGTCCAGCAGCACCTCTCCAGCTTCCAACCTTTTCAATTACAGAGGTTGTCAAATTTCTCATCTCAGCCAATATGCTAAATTCAAGTGTGTGAGCAAAACTGTTCCTAGTGCATTCAATCTCTTCCTAGGAATTTAACTATTTTTCTGCATTGAAAACTGTCTCCACTTTCCCACCACACTTGGTTCTAGTTCAGATGCTCTTAACATCATCAGGTCACGTATCTTGGAAACCACCAAAAATCATTCCTGTTCAGGCAGAGGCAATGTAGAGAATGAGCTTGCTTTAACTTTTCCAATTGTGATTCGGCACCTTTCTCCCAAGTCTATTCCGTTTCTCTCAAAACAGGCTTTTCTCAGCTCTGCCTTTGGGAGCGGCTATTTTCTATCTGAGGTCTTCCAAGCTTAGGCCTGTTTCTCAAGTTTACTGATGTCATGATCAATACAAAATTTTTATTTCCCTCTCTATTTAGCAAACCAGTGCTTGCTAGCGTTCTGCTCGATAGTCATCACAAAACAAATGTGATCCCTAAGCGGTTTAAGTAGAAATGTCCACGAAATAGGATTTGTAACATAGAAGTGATCACGTTTCTTATACAGTCATGAAGAGAGCGGGCATATGTGTTTGGAATCCCAAGAAGAGGAAGCTGCCTTTCAAAGGATGAACTATTGTTAGAAAATAGTTTTCTTTTTTTTTCTGTAAATTTTCTTGGTGCCACTCCTGGCTCTGCATTCAGGGCCACTCCTGGCTCTGCACTCATGGACACTTCTGGCAAGGCTTAGGAGGGCATATGGGGTGCCAGGGATTGAACCCAGGAGGGCTGCATCAAGGCAACTGCCATCCCCACTCTACCATCTTGTTGGCCTCTAATTTTAGAAAAATAAGTTAGTCCTGGGCTGGAGAGATAGTACAGATTTTAAAGTGCTTACTTGGCAGAAAGCCAATACCAGCTTCATCCCAGCCTCCCAGGAATCCCTGGAACAGAGCAGAAAGTAGCCCTGAATATACCAGTGAGTGTGATCCAGAGGTCCTAACCCAGACCATTAAAGAATTAAAAGGTTATGCTTCCAGACGATAGAGAAACGATCTTATGATTTGCCCCATAGGAAATGACATCGATTGCCAAACATATTTGACAGTGGAAAAAAGTATGAGCCTTTAGTTTTATAAAAAGGTAACTCACTACGCACCAGGTAAGGATATTATCACAAAAGATCTCAACATCCTTACTAAAATTGAACAACATGTATTTGAACCATTTTCCCTCTTCCCATGATTCTCCATCTCCCAAATTTTGTTTTGTCTTCAGTAATTCCTCATTGAGATCAAGCCTTGAACCCACACATGCCCCTGGTAAGCTCTTCTCAGGAACAGCTATTTTTTCACATTTCATTGAGGCAGCTGAATGCATATTATTTATATAATCATATGTGGAGCTTGCTGACTCTTGTCTCTATGTATAGAAAATTAAATATATAGCATCCTTCTGCTACAATACACTATACCTCCCCACAGAGTCTCATCATTTCTTTTTCATCCCTGAGTACTTGGATGAATACGATGACAAGAACAGGAGGATCACAAAGGCTTCATGGCAAAATGCATGCAAGAGAAGGATCAACCAGTCAGGATCAAGTACACTGAATACATTTGCGTGAGGGGGAATAAAAGAAAGTCAAGAACTAAGTTGTAGCAATGAGTGTTGTTAATTATCTCAGCCCTGACTGGATTGCATTAGGATGAGGAGGCTGGTGTGTGTTAGGATATGGGAAATGATGGTTTCCTAATTCAATATACGCATCAGCAAACAAGGAAGGAGACTCTGCTTAATTTGTGAGGTGAAGAATTGAAAGGGACATTACTGACTGTCTAAGACAGGGGGACCCTTTGTTCCATGAACTCACAAAATCTTTGGATGGCTGAAAAGGATGTGGAGGAAGCAAACAGCCCCGTCCATGTACAAGTTAAATAGACAAATTAAATAATGGCCAATCACGCAGAAGCATTTGACACACACTCTTTTCATACATTCGTGTGAAATTGAAAGGTATTTGAAAATTAATTTTATTCTGACTCCCAACACAACCCATTCAGATTTCTGTTGCTAAAGTATGAAGTGAGTGGAATAAGAAGGAGAGGGACAGACTCATCGTGTTGACTCTTTATGTGGGAGATAAAGAAATATAGTAGGGGGAATAAAAACACCCAAACACACCAGACACTGATAATTGGTCTTCAGAGGAAACTGATGGGGGTAAGAGACATGAGGGAGTATAGGGGAAAGGTATAATGAGGACCAGGGGAAGAATGGCAGAGCTAAGCAGACACTCTGGAGCGAGGTGTGGTGCTGGAATGTTCTATGTAGGAAAGCCTAACGACAGTATTGTAAACCATGGTGGTTTAAGATACAAAATTAAAATGCGAAAACCCTATGTGAGGATGAAATGTGAAATAACAATAGAGAATATTTTATATCTGTGTCCCATTGTATTTGCCATGAGAAAGCAACTCAAGCTAGTATCAATCCATATCAATCCATGTTATATTTCAATAACATCATTAAGAATCCATTTGTTAGTGCTCTGGTGCAGGTTCTGTACATTACTGTGAATTACGAAGTCCTGAGCTTATTACGGTAGGTTTATCATTAAAACATGACACTAAAAGTGCGTGGAAAATTTGCCGAGTTAAATCGCACACAGAGACAAAGGCTGAAGGGGCTTGGTGGACCAGACCTGGTATCAAGAATGATGGACGCCTGGGAGCAGAATTGATACTCTTAGTTGGGTGAGGTCAAGTGGAAATTGCTACCTTTCTCCCCATGAAGTCGAGGAAAGTTTGATTTGTAGTTGGACACCAGCCTCTGCCAGATGTCTAAGGAGCTGCAGGTGAAACCAGAAAGCCATCTCTGTGCCAAGAAGTGCTGAGATTCCAGTGGTGGAAAGTGGTCACAGCAAACATTCATGCAAAGACCAAAGCAGGAATTTTTCCAAGCTCGCAGTATTAGGAGATTTCTTGGCTTCTTTCTGGAAGCCCAGAAAAACCGACAGATTTTTACAACAGGTCACTCCACAGTGAGGAAGTCCATGATATTTCACCAGCTCCTCGAAAGGTGATCTCTCTAGATTGTGTAGCTTTACCAAACTGGTGGTTGAGTCTCACCATCCACTGTACGACAGTCAAAGTCACATTGTGTTTTGGGGGTAAAATGCTGTAGTGCTAGTTAGCTTTATAGACGATTCTGGTTTCTTTCCAGTGTAGCAGATGACTCCAGAATTTGTTTAATATATGAAACATAATTCAGGTTTTCATTAAAAATAGAAAAATCATGAGAAAGCCCAGTTTTGAACTATTAATGAAGAAACATCAAAGTCCAAAAAACACTGCACTGTAACAGTATTTGAAAAAAATCATTTCAAAGACACTTCTATGCCGTGTTTTTATTCACTTACAACATCCTCTTATTGTGGTCTAGAGTTTAAGGAAATTAAAGTACTAAACTTGGAATAGTTCATATCAGGAGAAAGCGATGCAGTTAGTGTATCAGATAAAAAATGAAAGATATTAAAATGATGAAAATAGATCAAAAAGAGTTAAAATAAAAGGGATAAGGAAGAAAAATATTCCCAAGGACAAGTAGTGTGGGAATGAGTCATAAAAGACCAGGAGGGAACAAAGTGGGTGTTACATGATAAAATAAATTGACATTTCCAGATCCCAAAGAAATTTGTGACAAACCTTCCAAATAAGTTAGAAATCTAATCATGCTGCTTATTTCTCATATTCTCATGATATCTTTTTTTTCTCTTGATCTCCTCTCTATTTTTCTCATGTATGGTATTTTTATGGCCTAATATCTAGGTATTTTATTTTATTTTTTTTTACTTTTGCCTACTTATGCTTTATAACCTGTGGTTGCCCGTTCATCTTATATTTTTAGTTGAATTACCATGAGATATATGATTACAATGCTGCTCATGATTGGGGTTTGAACGTTACAGTCCAAATACAGTTTCAATACCCATCCCTCCATCAGTGCACATATCCCACTACCAATGTCCCCAGTTTCCCTCCTGCCCACCCCCACAATCTGCCTCTGTGGTAGGCACTTTTCTTCTCTCTCTCTCTCTCTCTCTCTCTTGCATTGTGGTTACAATATAGACACTTAAGGATTGTCATGTATATCCCTTTACCCATTTTTCAGTACTTCCTTTTAGTCTAGTGTTACCACTCCTAGCTGCTCTTAAACTGATCTCTTCTCTATCTTACCTACCCTCTGCCCTCCACAAACTTGTGGTAGATTCCAACCATTGACATGTTCTCCTGGCCCCTGTTTACCCTGACCTTGAATATTCGTCTCATACTATCACTATCACTATTTTCCCATATGTCATCATTTGCTCAAGCGGGCACCAGTAACATCTCAATATGTCCTGTCACATGCGAGAGAGCCCAAGGGCATCATCCTGCTCCAGAAACATAAAGAGCCTCAAACCATTCCATCAGGTCATGGGAATGAGGTCTATAATTCTTACTGGTATTTGACATGTCAAATACGACATGGGTAGCTTGCCAGGCTCTGCCGTCCAGGTGGGATACTCTAGTAGTCACCTCAAAACTTGAGCAATTATTTATGAACCGGGCTGTGATCAGCTCTTCTGCGGGGTGGAGCTCTGAGGAGAGGGGAGTCAGATGTGGAAAATGGCGGCCCTCATGGTGTGGGGATTCCTCTGGTTTCTTGTGAGGCTCTGCTGGGGTGGCGAGCCAGGGCTAGAACCAGCCATCCCTCCCAGATGCCTCATGATCAGCTGAACACAGGGAGAGCAAGTAGCAGCTCTGCCCAGTGTGTGTGAGTCTCTGGATCGGCATACCTGGGCTGGCCTTGAAAAACACTGCTGCAGGGCAGGCCACTGATGAGCCTGGCTGTGATCAGCTCTTCTGCTGGGTGAAGCTCTGAGGGAGAAGGGAGTCCACATGTGGAAAATGTCGGCCCTCATGGTGTGGAGGCTCCTCTGGCTTCTTGCGAGGCTCTGCTGGGGTGGCGGGCCAGGACTAGAACCCACCATCCCTCCCGATGCCTCATGATCAGCTGAGCTCAGGGAGAGCAAGTAGCAGCTCTGCCCCATGTGTGTGTCTCTGGATCGGCATACCTGAGCCAATCTTCAAGATCAGTCCAGGTATTCATCTCATACAATATTTTTTATATCCCACAATGAATGCAGTCATTCTATATTTGTTGCTCTCCTCCTGACTCATTTTACTCAGCAGGATACTGTCCGTTTTCATCCATTTAGAGACAAACTTCATGACTTCATTTTTCCTAATGCTGCATAGTATTCCATTATATAAATATACCATAGTTTCCTTACCAAGTCATTTGTTCTAAGGCACTCTGGTTGTTTCCAGATTCTGGTTATTATAAATGCGTTGCAATAAATGTAGAATTGCAGATGATATTTCTGCTGTGTGTTTTGGGCCCCAAGGGTATATTCCCAGAAGTGCTATTGGTGGGTCAAATGGGAGCTAAATTTCTAGTTTTTGAGGAATGTCCTTATTGTTTTCCAGAAAGGCTGAACCAGGGGCTGGAGAGATAGCCCAGTGGGTAGGGCGTTTGCCTTGCACGTGGCCGGCCCATGCCTGCCCGGGTTCGATCCCGGCATCCCATATGGTCCCCTGAGCACCGCCAGGAGTAATTCCTGAGTGCAGAGCCAGGAGAAACTCCTGAGCATTGCCGGGTATGACCCAAAAAAGAAAAAAAAGGGCTGGACCAGACAGCATTCTGACAAGCAGTGAATGAGAGTCCCTTTCTCCCTGCATCTGCGCCAGCAATGGATGTTCTTGTTCTTTGGACTGTATGCCAGTTTCTGTGGTATGAGATGATATCTCATTGTTATTTTGAAATGTATATCTCTGATTATAAGTGATGAAAAGCATTTTTCTTGTGCCTTTTGGCCATTTGAGTTTCTTCTTTAAGGAAGTTTCTGTTCATTTCTTCCCATATTTTGTTGGGGTTAGAGTATTTTTTTTTCTTGTAAAGTTCCACCAGTGTCTTCCATTTCTTGGATATTAACTCCTTATCATATGGGTATTGGGTAAATAGTCTGTCTTATCATACACAGCATTTTTTCAGACATTATGATGGGGGCGGGGGGGGGGTTTTTGGTTTGGCCGTGGAGGGAGAAGGGATAAGGGAAGTTTTTTCGGTGTCCCTGAAAGAAGGAAAAGAACATAACAGATGATGCTTCTTAAATCTTATACAAAATACAAAATGCGAGGGAAAATAAGATTAGCACTCACTATATTATGAATACCCATCAATTTCTAAATTAAAAATGGAATATTAGTTAGTTATGAGTAGTTAAATAGATTTTAATTTTACCTTCACCGTCACATAAGATGATCTCTTTAGAACATTTGAAAACTATTTGTTGCAGGACACCTAAAAGCCTAGGCCTCTGCATCTGCCCTGGATTGCCTCCTGCCGGTCACTTCATAGTTAGGGGGATAGTCTGAATGTGGCAGTCTTATCTGACCATGTATTCTGTACTGGCTGGTATAAATATTTTCTCATGCTACCACAAGCATCGTGGGACTAGCTAGATCTTACCAGCATATTTGCCTGGCCACGTTGGATCTCTAAGTAATTAGACCAGAGAGAAATGCTGTTTGCCTCCAAGCAAGCAAGCAAGCATGGCTCCCTGATAACTCAAAGACAACTAAAATACAAAACTACCGTGAAGTAGACGAGACTCTTGTGAAGGCCTGGAGAAATATTTAACTGGCATTAGTATTAGTCTTTGGTACAGAGACATGCCATCTCAGAAACCCCCTTCTTTACCCTATAAAGGCAATTCCAGGCAGATCTCAGCTCAAGATATTAGGTGAGGTGCTGGGAGAAATTACCTGAGGGCATTTGATCCTTCCTGCCAGGGGAAGTTACATTTAATTTATAGCTTCTCCCAGCTCTGCTAGGAGACTTTTAATTAGCTCTGGGTCCTTGTAAACAACCAGATGGTCTCCTGAAGTTGCTACATTCTATAGAGTTATTTTCCTGTTTTCATCTCTAGATAGCCCAGCCCAGAATGGGCTGGGCTGGGAATTTGGCGGATTTCTAGCTATAAAATAAGCTGCAAGAAGAAAGAATGCCTCTCTTTCTTCCCCTTTTGCCATTTCGGCTTCCTTTGGTGTTTTGCTTCTCTGTCCTCTCCATTCTCTGTTGGGCCTCAACACGTAGTGGCAGCCATCTTGGCCTACACCTGGCTGGGGCCTAGCTGGGAACCCAGAGTCCGGAGGTTTTCCCCTGCTCTTGGATTGTATATTGGAACATGTGATAGTAAAGCCCTTTTAAAACTGCATCGGATTCCTGAGTCTTCATCCATTCCCTGCCGGCTTAGGAGATAGAAGGGAACTCGCTTCCCGACACTGTCGGGGACCCGGTGCGCCCCGACATCTGGCGTCCCTGGTAGCTGTACAAAAATTTACCAGGGTCCTAATGAACCGTACTTTGATTTTATTGGGAGATTAGGTCAGATAATCAACAGACAGGCTCAAGACCCATCCACTCGACAAACCCTAAAACGAACCTTAGCATATGAGAACGCTAATCAAAATTGCCGAGCAATACTATATAGTATTAAGGATAAGGACTACCTCATGGGATATCTAAAGGCCTGTAAAAATGTTGGTTCGGCCTCCCATGGAACACAGAATGCTATAGAGGCTTATCCCATACAGCAGGAGAATCAGGATAGGGGTGAAATGTTAAATAGCTTCAGGGAGAGAAACAATAATCCTCAAAGGATAAACAATGAACAGAGAAACTATGCTAATAATCGCAACTCCACCCCTCAGAGGGCCCCACCTGGACCATGCCCAAGGTCAGAAAGGGAAAACATTGGGCCAGAGACTGTTGTCTCAGAGACGAAGTCAGCCTCAGGCTTCATCTGGACAGGCAACCTGCTTTAACTGCGGAGGGAAGGGGCATACCCGTAGAGATTGCCCATCTCCTAGAACTATCAATATAAGGCAACATCCTAATAATCCCTTTATGGGAAATGTTACATGGACCCCCTCCCAGGTTCCTCAAGCTCTGCAGCCTCAAATAACATCTATGCCTCCCGACAACTATTTACTGCCTATACACCTCTCGTGCTTTCTATGATGGTTTCTATGATGTTCTCAGATATTGTTACAAGCTCATGAATTTCTTCTATTTCTATTATTATTATTTATGAGGAGTTGCTGCTGGGTAATGACTTCATTACATGTACCAGTGACTGTTGTCCACGGGGAGTGTGTGAAAAGGAACAGTGTGAGAATCAAGAATAACCCCTTAGGTTTGGTCGGTGCTGCTCTGGTGCAAGTCTTTCTCCTACCATCACTGGTGGTCACCAGCATGCCAAGTGCTATTTATAGCTTGTCATATAATATCCTTGGCTTATGCATTATAATCTATGTTTTCCAGGGGACATTCCCGAACTCCCCTAAGTTCACAAAACAATGTAGATTGGCCCCAAAAGCAAAATAGCATGTGGTCAAGATGGGTTTAATCCCCAGATCTCTGTGGTTCTCCAATTCCACCAGGAGTGAATCTTGAGGGCAGAGCCAACTGTAAACCCCAAACACTGATGGGTGTGACTCTAAACAAAAAAAAATATCACTTAACCCCTCTTCCTGGCTAAAGTATAGCCATACTTTTTCTTATTCCCTATCCCCAGCCAGGTTGCAATAGTGTTCTAAATTTCACTTTTTACCTTATCAACAGATGGCCTGTTGTGTATATATTCTAAATTGATTACATGGCATTTAGAAAATGAATAAAAAATTATGAACCTGGGATTTTGTTGGACCACTTGTGTTACCAGACCCTAAACTTCATATGAGTCCTGGTAAAAATTTCTGTCTCAGTGAACAGGCTTGTACACTGGGACCAAATGAGGATGCCCTCATTCCCATTGTCCCATTCTTGAGAGCTGAGTTTTCTTAGGGATTATATTTATACATAACATCATCTAGTGCTACTAACCTTGTTAAGTAAGTAAAATATTTCCTTGGAGCATCTTAGCACATCTTATAACCCTATGTCATTTTCAGGCTTGCATTTTGTCTTCATTTGTGTACTATATCTTGAGGTTTGCCTACTAGATCTCACCAGCCATAATATAAGATAATTACCTACTGTATCTATATTACCTCACACACATCCAGGTATATGGCTAGGACCAGATTTTCAATGAATAGACTTGAATTAATTAAGGGGGAATTCGTGAACACACACAGGGATAACCATTGACTTTTAAGAGTCTGTTGAATTGAATTGAAACATTTTTGTTTAATTTTTAAATGTTAAATATTACATTTGCTGCTTCACAGGAATACTTATAATATCAGCCTTTTAAATGAATTGTTAGTCTATATCTGTACAATGATAATATTTTTGTATACACTCATATGAGATATGCGCTATGAATGAGAGATGCAACAATTAGAGCTGCAGAAGAAGAATCTGCAGCTACAACACTATGAAGCTCCTACGGTGCCTGTGGCTTTGCATCAATAACTTTCATTTCTATGGAGAAACTTTTAGACTCTCAAGATAACCAAATCTTGATCAGAAATGAAAGGGCGAACATAAATGCTACTCTTATCAGAAAAAGGGATAAGACAGCTCAAACAGAGTACCATCAGATTAGCAGTATTTTCTAGGAAACAAATGAAATGCTTGTAAAATAGTGGAAACAGGCAATCACTCCACGGCCATTCTCATTTCCTAGCCCTGTGAGCCAATCCAATTCCTCTCTCCCCACCACTTCCATGCCCTGTCTTTTATCAGGCTGAGTTTTCCACAAATGGAAGATGCAAGTTGTTCATTGTTACCTGAAGTCTCTTGGTATCACCTGTCCCCTATCTCCATCTTTCAAAGGGATGGAGTTGGTGCACATTGAGTATTCCTTCAGTCAATGTGATGGACAAGTGATCCAACCAGAAGAATGGTCACCTGTAGTAGGTCAGACTTGCTGTTGTGTTTCCGGTGCCCACATTTCATCCTCTGATTCAATTTCCTTTCTCTTTTTTCACAATTGAAATGTTTGTCTCCATTCCTGAAAAAGTGTCTCTAGTCTCTCTTCATCAGATTTTCCTTTTTCCTATTATGGGGAATTTGCTTTTCTAGACCATTCATTTAACATACACTCAATTGCACACACCTCATATTAATGTTCTCAAATCCATCTGCACTTTCACAGTAGATGCTCCTAGTCTTTCCATTTCTCCATAACGAATTAGAGCACACTTAGGAACTAGGCACACACACTCTAGCCTCTGATTTCAGGGGTCAAGTGCAGGTATGTTGCAGGTATAGGTTAGGCAGTGTTCTCACTTCAGTTTCACTTGGTGACTGGGGGTTGATTGAAGGGGTAGAATATAAGCCCTGAGTCCTAGAGACAATCCATCTCACAGTCAGTCCACAACTTAGCTGCTACTTCAACACATAGAAGAGGTTTCTCTAAATAGAAGGGACTCAATTCCCCTCAGAAAGATGTTCACCAATTATGGTCCTAAGTATAATCTCCCTTTAATGAACATATACCAATGGGGGACCTTAATCTCAGTTCCAAAGACTTTACTTTGTCATACAGTGATACCTAAATTGTAGAGGGATGCATAGCATATCAATAATCCTCCTCCCCTATCACCTCTAGGCACTAAAGGGATGAAGGAGAGTAAAGAATGTGGGGCATCACCAGCCATGATCCAGAGATTCATATATGATCTCCAAAGACATCTAGAAGGAGCAGAGATGTCCCTGGTCTACCAGGATCACTCAACTGAGGCAATCCAAAGGGGCATGGGTCTAAGTTCAGCCCTTCTCACCAGAGCCTCAGCAGCCAAAACCTCTACACTTCATAGTCACCGCCATGTTCAAGTCTGGACTCCACTGCTCTGGTGAACTCCAGCCTAAAATTAAGGTAATAAACTACTCAGGTATATGGATTTTGTGACAGAAATCTCCAGGCTTTCATGGAGTTGGGATTGGTCTCTCTCCCTGAAACTATACTACTGGTAGGGCAGTCGTTACCCCCCATGCCTCAAAGTCAACACTCCGTTAAACATTTAACTCCATCTTTATCACTCCATTAAGGATTTTGGAGTTCCTGGAGCACATGGCTGTTACAATACTAATACACTATCATTGCAAGATATATGTTGTAATCACTTGATCACTTGACATACTGGTATTCATTGATTTGCTCGAGTGGGCGCCAATAACATTTCCATTTGACCCTATCACATGCCAGTGTAGCCCAATGGCATCTGCTTGTTTCAGGAATACAAAGAGCCTCAAACCTTTCATTCAGGGTCTTGACGAAGAAGTCTGACCATCTTGTAGGTGGGCGGCCACATGACTTTTGACATACCGTGGGATCCAGTCAGTAACAGCTCTAGTCCAGCGGTCATCCCCAAATCGCATTACATGTCCAGCCCATCTGATCTTCGATGCCTTCGATGCAAACGAGACAGCAAGCCTGACTCTGGAACAGTGACAGAGGTTGGAACTCCAGATTCCTTCTTTCACTTGAGTGAGGTGTGATATTCCAAGCATAGCTCTTTCAATTACTCTTTGGGAGATCCAAATAGCATTCTCATCCTGCTTTCGTAGGGCCCAGGTCTATGAGGCATATGTTAATGCAGGGAGAATGGTGGAGTAGAAGAGATGTGCCCGAGTCAGAGGTTCTTTATCATTTTTAACTATTTCTTCGATAATTTTGAAGGCATTACATGCCACTCTCTTCCTCCTGTGCAGCTCAGGTTTTAGGTTGTTCATCATCTTTACTTCTCGACTTTGGTACACATAACTGCTGCAATCAGAGATGTCTGTTCCATTGAGAGTGAATGGGGCCTCTGGAACTAGTTCATTTTTCATGAACATGGTTTTGCTGAGATTCAGCTGTAGACCTTATCTTTCCACATTATCGATCGAAGTCAGCCAGCATTTGTGCCGCTTGGCTAATGTTTGGTGTTATTAGAACGATGTCATCAGCGAAGTGTAGGTGGTGTAGTTGCCGACCATCTATCTTCACTCCCATTCCTTCCCATTCTATATATGTTGTAATAAGCAATATAAAGTAAAATAATTAATGCCTGCTAAGAGGGTGGGTGGGAAACTAGGGACCTTGCTGGTGGTAAGAGCACACAGTGGTGGGACTGGTGCTAAAATATCTGAAACAACTGTGTTGTGAACAACTTTGTAATTCACTATGTTTCAAGATTAAAAAAAGCAGGGTACAATTATCAGGAGATTTTGGAGTTCTACAGAAACCTGTGAGACTCCACGTCTCTTCAACTCCAAGACCCTCTCTCAGGTCCTAATCTCCCTTTACGCCAGAGTTCAGCCTTGTGCTTAGACTGTGGAAGATAGCAGCTCCCTCCATGCACCTCTGATGCTATAGACAAGAGGCTATTCCTGACCTTCACTGTCAATCACACTTTAGTGAGTAACTCAAGGGCATAAAATAAAATGCAAGATAAATGAAGTATCTCAACCCTGGTATTCTAAAACACGTTTGTCAAGCTCAAAGTTTGTTTCTTTATATTTACTTATGGAAGTAGCATGACATTAGACAGATATGCTGGGACACTGCCATCCTCTAAAAGGTAATGAAGTTAGGACTTGGAAAGAGCCATGGTGAGCACCAGTTTCTGGCTGAAAAACACAGGAAATGTCCAGTGTGGGTCTATTAGAGAGGAGGAGAAAAACAAGAGCTGAGGATTCCAGCACCTCATAGCAGGTGATGGGCCCAGGGCTGTAATGCCATCTCTCCCACCCCGCAGGG
Source organism: Cryptotis parvus (assembly GCA_021461705.1). NCBI lineage: Eukaryota > Metazoa > Chordata > Mammalia > Eulipotyphla > Soricidae > Cryptotis > Cryptotis parvus. The sequence goes on along the minus strand of JAJIBD010031203.1, from coordinate 164,192 downwards.
AGATAGTTGGCATACTTTGTATACCAATCATTCGATTATGGATGAGGCCCTGTTGTCAGAATTGTGGGTCATTGGAAGATGGAGCCAGATTGGACATAGTGTGTCACTTAACTGTCATCACTTCTGCAAAAACACAGGCTCTCCCCACCCCAGCCCCCCAACAGAGGCCATGCCCAAGAGTTTATTTTAAAATTGAAGTTTACTCTGTGCTGACTTGTATCCTTTATGATGACGGCGGGTGTGACACTGACGCCATTATTATTATTGTTTTCTTAGCTGGAGGTCAGTTAGCTGGACATACTTTTGCTATCTGTGGGTGTTTCCAAGTTCTACACCCACAGGAGAAATGGGTGCTCTGTTCTGAGTCGTTGAAACCAGTGTGACTCAGCCTCAAGGGCTTGGCCTGAAAATGCCTGATTGGTCTCCACTGCTCAGCATGGAAAGAGGGAGCCTGTAAAGAGGATTCTCCTGCAGGCAAAAACCTGCTGTCCCAGGCAGAAGAGCAGACAAGAACCTGCCATTAACTAACTCTGCCAAAGATCCCCAAACACTATTTTCTCATTGTGTCCACAAGCACACATGTATATCTGGTCCATATCAATGCAAAAAAATAGGACTCCAGCATCCTCCTGTTATCCTGACTGGTTACACATAATCCAAAGCATTGCCAGGTAACCATTAAAATGTTAATAAGAAATCAACTACAGATTTGAAGTAATGAGTGGATTTCCCCACCAGCAACAGAAAGCTTATCAATAAGTTGTTGTCCTTTGCAAGGTTTTCATTTATTTTTTCCCTTTTTTTTTCTTTTCTTTCTTCTTTTCTTTCTTTCTTTCTTTCTTTCTTTCTTTCTTTCTTTCTTTCTTTCTTTCTTTCTTTCTTTCTTTCTTTTTCTTTCTTTCTTTCTTTCTTTCTTTCTTTCTTTCTTTCTTTCTTTCTTTCTTTCTTTCTTTCTTTCTTTCTTTCTTTCTTTCTTTCTTTCTTTCTTTCTCTCTCTCTCTTTCCTTCCTTCTTTCCTTCCTTCCTCCCTCCCTCCCTCCCTCCCTCCCTCCCTCTTTCTTTCTTTCTTTCTTTCTTTCTTTCTTTCTTTCTTTCTTTTCTCTTTTCTTTCTTTCTTTCTTTCTTCTTTCTTTCTTTCTTTCTTTCTTTCTTCCTTCCTTCCTTCCTTCCTTCCTTCCTTCCTTCCTTCCTTCCTTCCTTCCTTCTTTCTTTCTTTCTTTCTTTTCTTTCTTTCTTTCTTTCTTTCTTTCTTTCTTTCTTTCTTTTCTTTCTTTCTTTCTTTCTTTCTTTCTTTCTTCTCTCTTTTCTATCTTTTTTCTTTCTTTTTCTTTTCTCTTTCTTTTGTCTCTCTTTTTTTCTCTTTTCTCTTTCTCATTCTTCTATTTCTTTTCCCCTTTCTCTCTTTTTTTTATAATCTTGGGAATGTACCTTGGTGATGAAGCATGTGTAATTCATAAAGAAAGCTAGATGGTAATAAGTTGGTGCAGAGGTGCAGTGTAGGGAGATGCAACAAGCTGTAGTGTTCTCCCTGTCCCTGCTGCTCCTGCTCTCTGGCACCTCCACACCACATTGTAAGTAAGTGTTTGTGTCAGGTCTCCTAATAGAATTTGTTTCCAAATATGCATTTAAGGAAGACAACTTGGACACAAAAACTGTCCAGTGAGTGAGAAGTAGGAGGTCATTTTCATGTAAATCTTATTTTATAAATATTTAAATCCTTTCCTTTGCAGACTAAAAATGCAAGACTACATATTACATTTAAGCTGCAAATTGTGCTAAGGAGTTTTACCTTCTAGAGTTATTGTTCACAGCAATGTGTATTAATTTTTTCCTGTTCTTACATCATTTCTCTAAACAGTTTTTTTTTCTTTTCTGCTTGAGGTCTTGAGAAAGTCAGAATTCACTTGATCTAATAAATCTCTTCAAGTACTACACTTAACCCATCACTTATCAACATTTAAAAATTTGATATGGCATGAATATCAAAGTCACAGTTTGTCTGAAAAGAATAGTCCTGTTAAATAAATGGCTTAAGAAATAAAATCTAAGATGGCTGATTCGGGTTCTTTTCATTTGTATTTTTCAATAAGGTGGTAGGTGAACATGAGGGGAAAATATAGTGAGGGTTTAAATGGAAGAAATTCAAGGGGGCAAATCGGAACATTCTAACCCAAAGAAAGAGGCAGCAGTGGATTGAAGCTCTCACTTCTTATGTGCCGATCACGAGTTAAGAACAGTGGTAAGGATAGTATCTTATTTCCAATAATGGTGAAGTAGTTATAGATTAACTCATGTTGTCCATATTTTCATGATGGAATTACAACCCTTGGGGGGTTGATTGATATTTTCCATCATTAATGACTGAAACAGGCAATTAGTTCACATTCATATCTTTCTGACTAAAAAATATGTGCTTTGAATTAAATATGCTTTTCACATGTTTTTAAGTTTATATGTTGAACTACTGAATCTCCGATGGAAAAAGATGTGTTTGTGTAGCTAGCAGTGTGTGATGTGTTGTGCCTCTTTTTTTGTGTGGTCATTTTCCAGGACCTAAATTTGAATTTCCATATTGGCTGGAAATACGTATAGTACTTTTAGAATAATAAAGTTGAAAAAATGTAACCATCCTAATTTCTCCACCTTGTGGTTTCCGAAATAACTTTTGACTATGATGGAAATGCACCTCAAAATATAATTTAAGGAGCAGGATGTTTATAAAAATAGCTTTCCTGTTCCATTATCTTAAACATATTATGTCTCAATTTTGGCAAATAAACAGTAAAAGAGAATTTTTTGAGCATGTGTAATCATCACTTTCTTACCTATAAATCTCAGATGCTAATTTATATGAAGTAGGAAAAATAGGTAAAATATTTAAAGTAAGGGATCGCATTAAGGATTTGGATAAAAGTGTCTTTCTATAGTGAAACCACATTCCCCCTTGTCATGCATTTAAAAACAGGGTTGAGAATCAGACAGTAGTTTTAAAAAGCAATATAGTGGGTTACTCAGTAGATTATAACACCAATGAATATTATTAGATTTAAAGTATTGTGAAAATCTTTCATTGGAAATGAACATTTATGGCTGTAACTTATAGCCATTAATTGGGTTTTCCCTTTTGTTTAGCAGTTGTAGGGTTTGTGTTTGTATAGCAATTTTGCAGGGGAACTTTAAAATTATTTTTGATAGGTCTTTGCTGTATTATATTTTCACATGTTTGCTCACATTCTTTTTCTAACAAGGACAGTATGATAACGGTATGGGGAAAGCGAGAAGTATTATGACAGAGACCTATAGTAACAGTCTCTTGAAAAAGACACGTCCTTTGTTTTTCTTTCACAGTCAAGTTGTTTATTTTTTAAAAATATATCACCGTGAGATATACAGTTACAAAAGTGTTCATATTTGAGTTTCAGTCATACAGTGTTCTAGAACTCATCCCTCCACCACTTCCCATTTACCCTCCACCAATGTCCCATGATTTCCCCCTTCCCCAGCTTTCATCTATGGCAGGCAATTTTAACTTCTCCCTCTCTCTTTCTTTCTCTCTCTCTCTCTTCCTTCTTTTTACACTGTGGCTTGCAATACATACAGTTAGAGGTTATCATGTATATCTTTTGCCTACTTTCAATGCTCAGTTCTATGCTGGGATTATCATTTACAATAATTATCAGTACACTGTTTCATTCTGTGTATAGCCTGACCTCTGACTACCAAACATTTGCAATAGGCTCTACCCACTGAAGAGACTCCTGATGCATGTTTTGTCTGGCCTTGGATATTGGTATCATTCTATTTTTTTATATCCCGCAAATAAATGCAGTCATTCTATACCTGTACTTTTCCCTCTGTCTAATTTCACTCAACATGATCCTCTCCATGTCCATCCATTTATAGGCAAATTTCATAACTTCATTTTCCTAACAGCTGTGTAGTATTCCATTGTGTAGATGTACCACAGTTTCTTTATCCAGTCGTCAGTTCTCAGGCACTCTGGTTGTTTCCAGATTCTGGCTATTGTGAATAGTGCTGCTATGAACATAAAAATGCAGATGGTGTTTCTGCTGTGTGTTTTTGGCCTCCCAGGGTATATTCCCAGGAGTGGTATGGCTGGCTTAAATGGGAGCTCAATTTCTAATCTTTGGAGGAATGTCCATACTGTTTTCCAAAAAGGCTGTACAAGTCGACATTCCCACCAACAATGGATGAGAGTCCCCTTTTCCCTGCACTCAAGCCAGCAGTAACTTATTGTTCTTGCTCTTTTTAAACATGTGCCAGTTTCTCACAGCCAAGTTGAGTTGGTGAGACCAATCTGTCCTGTGAGTCTCACTATTTCTGGGGAACTCTCTCTTCTATCCCACAAATGGCTCCTGTCCAGATCTGTTTCTCTGTCATGAATACAGTGAGATAGGGAAGGAGATGCCAGTGCACTTCCTGCAGCCCACTGAGAGGACAGTTCACATCCTTGATTTTCTCCCTCATTCCATTGGCCAAAATTGAGCCCAAAAAGGGAGGTGGCAGTTCCTGCCCTTGCAGCAAACGAGTCTGGAAAGCACAGCCCTTAACAGAGAAGCCTTGGGCCCTCAATGTTATATTACTATGTAGGAACAGGTGAATGGATAATACAGATCTCTGGGCAGTATATACAACACACATCTTGGTTGAAAAGACAATCACCACTTTTCAAACAAACACATGCCATCATTTACTATTTGCAATATAACTTATCACAGTGATAGATTCACTTCAAAAATAGATGACTTTCTGGAACCATGCTTTAGTTTTAAGTTTGCAGGAATTTCAAGTAGATGAAGCAGCTTTGGTGTCACCCTCTGTCCCCCAACCCCGTCTCCAACACATACACTTCTCATTCTTCTGCCAGTCCAACACCACACCAAGAAGCATGAGTCCAGTGTAAAACCCAATTGTTGGGCAATGAGTTTTAATCATGTAAGTCTGTCACTTGGAACAAACATGCCACTCACCATAGGAAGCTAAAAATGATTAAGCTCCAAAACAAACCAAGGCAGATGGGTGTGGCAGACCTGTATCCATTGGTGTGACATCTTCAGCTTCTTTTGTGGGTGGGCCCCACTCTTGTGTTCCATGCTGGTGGCCAGGTCATGGGCCCCCCACTCCTGTGTCCCTAGCTGGTGACCAGGGCATGGGTCCTTCACTCCTGTGTCCCCTGATGGTGACTAGGGCATGGAGCTCTGTCAGCCGGCACTGAAGCGAGCCTGGAAAGAGATTCTTTGACTCCTGATTATGCCCTGGGCGCTTTCCCTAGCAGCTCCTGCCCTGGGTGGCAGACAGTTGTTCGTCATAGCCTTTGGCACAGCCCCCTGACCCCCAGGGAGCAGTTTCCCAGCATCCCGTTTCCACTAACAGACTCCAGATGAATTCTCAAGACTCCTCTCCCTGGCTGGCCTCCCTCTGGAAGGAGGAAGGAAGCTCTGCAGCCATCCCTGCTGGATGCGGCACCTCTGTGAAGTGCGCTAAGGACAAGCTTCTCTCTCCAGTGGGGTCTGCTGGGCACGGGATCCTGTTCCAGAATCATTCCTTGCCCTGATGCTCAGTTTTAGCCTTACAGATGCTATTCAAATATTCCAACTGTTATCTTCTCTATTAAGTGTCCACACCCTTTACAGGGAGAGTTAATCCATTTATGTGACAGATTCCTTGTCAAATATAGGGGCTCTGTTCTGTCTCCTGATGGAAACTTGTCTGATACAATTAGGGAAGCTGGTAATATTAAGACAATCAAAAGACTTTTACCAGTTTCTTTGTGAAATGTAAGAGGCCATGGGGGAAAATTGAGGGCATTTAAGGCACCCTCCTGGGTCGCTTTGAGGTCTGTGATTAATGTTAATGCTTTGGAGTCCTGAGGATTGGGCAGGAGTAAATGTTATACAAATCAAACAAGGCAGAAATGAATTGTTTATGGATTCAAACTTGGCTTGTGTGTAAGTATTGAGATTTCGTGGGAACAGAGTCAGTGTGGGTGTTTTTAAAAAATATCATAGTTGTTAATGCTGTGATAGTTTTCACTCTTTATCAGCGGCAGATAAAAGGCTTTACAGTCCTCTCAATGCTTGCTTCTTCTCCTACGCCAAACCCTTTATGCTCTGAGAAAAGAAAAGTCACATTACATATAAGAAGAATGTTTCATTTTGAAGGCAAATTAGTGTTTTCTGTATGACTTAATAGTGACATATTATTTTAGATAACATTAGCTGGGTTGGCACTCCAGTCCAGATGGGATCTTCAAAAGTTGATATTTGAAATTTAAGTTACATATAAAACAGAATTGTGTTGACTGGATTTTCAAATGGAAGGGAATATTGTAAAAAGTATATTGTCAATAATTATTCCAAACTGGCATTTGGCTGGAGAAAATTGAAAACATATTGTTCAAGTTCTTTAAGTCAGATATGATTTAGAAAAAGTCCATTCCCTTCACTCTATAATTCCTCTTTGCTACATATTTCATAAATTATGGAAAGTCATCATAGAGTTCATATCATTTCACATGTATTTAAAAGATCTCATTTGAAACAAATTATATTACTTTATTTTTTACTTTGAAAACATTTTGACTCATATTTTTACGGATGTAATGTAAACCATTTCTGATTTGCTTGTTTCAGTACTGTTAAAACACTTTTTACTTCAATTGAATTTTCTGTCGTTCGAAAACTCATTTAATGCAACTTTAAAAATCTTATCAGCATACCACAATAGCTACTGAAAAGAAGAGAATAACCAATGTTTTAAGTAAGTCCTGTTTACATGAGTCTCTTGTTTGTATGTTTGTTTGTTTTGGGGTCACATCTGTCTGTGCTCAGGGCTTATTCCTGACTCTGTACTTAGTTAGGAGTACTCATGGCAGGGCTCAGGGTACCATATGGGGTGCTAAGTATCAAACCTGGATTGGCTGCCTGAAAGGCAAACACTCTACCCACTGTGCCATCTCTTCAGCCCCTTCGTGGATCTTTTTACAAAATGAATCATGTGTATTTTTTTTTAATTTTTCATACATGGAACAATTATCTTCTGGGATTTCAAAATATTCTCCTGATTTTTTTTTTTTTTTTGCTTTTTGGGTCGCACTGGCAATGCTTAGGGGTTACTCCTGGCTCTGCACTCAGGAATTACTCCTGGCACTGCTTGGGGACCATATGGGATGCCGGGGATCGAACCCAGGTGGGCCGTGTGAAAGGCAAATGCCCTACCTGCTGAACTATCACTCCGGCCCTCTCCGGATTTTTCTATTGATAATTTTCTATCACTGAATGGTGTATATTCACCTGAATTCCATGAATTTTAATCAGAACTGTGAACAGGTAGCAGATGATTAAATTCAATAAATTTGACAATGGAGATAACTGTGTATAGATGTCCACAGAGGACATTAGTCTACTTACACTTTATTTTTATGATGTGAAACTTTTCTGCATAAGAATTTGTACAACATGCATACTGTCCTTTGAACACAGCATTGTTTCTTCTGAAAGAAAACATTCCTTTACTCTTCATTAGTTTTTTTTTTTTTTTTTGTTTTTTTTTGGGTCACATCACCCGGTGATGCTCAGGGGTTACTCCTGGCTCTGCACTCAGGAATCAGTCCTGGCAGTGCTCGGGGACCATATGGGATGCCGGGGATCGAACCCGGGCCAGCATGGGCCAGCCAAGTGCAAGGCAAATGCCCTACCCGCTGGGCTATCGCTCCGGCCCCTATTCTTCATTAGTTTTTTTTATTATTGAAATTGATAAAGGTCTGGTCAAGGAAAAGAGAAGATATGGTTCTGGAAGCCTAGGAAGATTTTTTCAAATAAAAGCACAATGGGATTCGGGAAAGGGTGTCTCCAGCTAATTACAAACCTGGTGCCCTTTCACTGTTACTCTGACAATGACTTATTTCCATATACCACCCCACATCATCTTGATGCAAGGCAACATACATTTGTGAAATGAGTGAAAACATCAAACTTTAGCATAATAGCATAATATATACATGCATTCCTTTAAATAGTCTACCTAAAAAGGGGAAAGGATTTTTTTTAACTTTTTGGTTCATACCTGAAGATGCTGAGGGGTTACTTCTGACTCTGCACTCAGGAATTACTCCTGGCGGTGCTTGGAGAACGATATGCGATGTAGGGATTGAACCCAATTTGGCCTATCGCAAAACAAATGCCCTAACCTCTGTGCTATTACTCCAACCCAAAGGATTTCTTTTTTTATTCATTTATTTTTTTGGCTTTTTTGGGTCACACCTGGCAATGCTCAGGGGTTTCTCCTGGCTCTGCACTCAGGAATTACTCCTGGCGGTGCTTGGGGACCATATGGGATGCTGGGGATCGAACCTGGGCCCACAGGGGGCCGCCGCGCACAAGGCAAATGCCTTACCCACTGGGCTATCGCTCTAGCCCCAGGATTTCTTTTAAAGGTTTGTTTTAATATTTACAGTGTACAATTATTTCGTTGGAAGACTCTGACCCATAGTTAGAAAATAAGAGCAAGTGTGGGCCAAAAAAATAAATGAATAAATAAATAAAAACCCTAGATATACTTGCTTCCTGTCCTGATAATGCTTCCTTTTCTCCTTTACTTCTTGCTGGTGTCCTGTCCTCCCATTTGTCAATAGCATGACCAGCACAATGGCCAAGCTTTCTAGATGACCCGGACCTGGAATAATCTCTCTAGTAGCCCTCACTGGCTCTGTGGTTTTATGCTGCAGATCCAAGTAATCTAAAAGTACCAATTGATAAGTAAGCAAAAGAGGAACAGTATACGTGCAATTTTAATGAGTGTAGCAATAAAGTGGTTAGTTAAGCTAACTAGATTGATTACTACACAATTTCAGCTTGATGTGCACGACAAAGCATATACAGTCACAAGAGATAAGAAGACAGAACTCAGGAGAAAAGTGTGCATTGGCTAGTTTTCTAGAAGTACATCAACGTATGCAGAGTTTTCACTCTTGGAATCTCTCCTAAAAGAAAACATTTGCTGGCATATTAAGCAAAAAATGTAACAACAACAACCAAAAAAAACACAACAAAACAGAAAATCAACTTATTTTCTTGTGCAGGAAAACAATTCAACTGTTTTTAAGTGATGAATATGCATGAAGATGTTCCATTCAGCTACATATGTGATTCTGCTTTTAAAAGGTCGTTTAAAATAAGGTTGTCATTGTGAGACATGGTATTAGTATATACAAACCTCCCAATAAGGCTTTTTAAATCGAGTGTGGAGGCTTGTTGGCGGATTGTGTTTCGTTGAAAATAGCTGAGGCCACTGTATCCAAAGTAAATGAAAAGTTGTTTATGTGCCAAAGGACCCCTTGGCCCGATTAGCAGAAACACTGAGAAAACAAATTTCAGATTAACACATTAAAAAAAATGTTTTCAGCTTTGAGGATTATCTTTAATGTACTGAAAAGCAGTATTCACAGAGGACAACATAAATATATGTCTCGCATATAAAGACTTTCTCTCTTTTTAGGAATAATAACTTCACTCAGAAAAAAATACAGGATGTATCCTTTCTTATACGATCTCCCTTCTCTTTCTGAATTGAGTAGAAACAAAGAGCAATGTAACATTGCAAAACATTATTTCTAATTTGCCTGTGGAGTGTGCAGCACGAAAGATAACAATTCATCATAGAAAATACTTGAATGAAGGGGAAGACAAAAGTAGACTACACTTCTGTCTTGCTTCCGCTATAATCCTCTGTAGAATCTTTCAGATAAGCAGACTATTTTCATACTCATCATAGATATACTCCAACTCCTGTTTTGTTTTGGGGGCCACACCTGGTGTTGCTCAAGGATCACTCCTGGCAGGCTTGGGGACCACAGTGGACTCCAGATTTCCAATGCAGATGGTCTGAGTGGATGGCAAAAACTTACCTGCTGTACTATCACTTTGGCCTGAGGCTTTTTGAAAAAAAAAGGTAAAATTATTTTAAGCAAAAACAAAGGACTATTGTGCATTTCTAAGTTGCTAACATGTAAGTCCACCAAATGTTAATAAATTCAAAACTAAAGATGGAAGTGTTAGTTAAGATTATACACACATACACACAAACTCATACACACTCACACACATGAGCACACACATACATATTATGTACACATAATGTTGAGTACAGGGAATTGGAACAGGGAGAAAAATAGCTACTGGCGCATACTTCCTATGTGGATCAGACATTTATAACACACCTACCGACTGTCTACTGTACGTTTATCTGGATCATTCGTATCAGTATAATCATTGCCTTGTGAATTAGTGCTGATGAATCGTTGCGTCAGTGATGATGCTGAGAGGAAAAAGGTCAAATCGTTGAACTTTACAGTTAGTGAAAACCCTCTGACATTGTCAAGAGATAGTCATCGGGGAACGTCTAAGTATGTTAATTCAAAAGCATTAGCAATCATATTCTCGCAATTAAAAAAAAAAAGACCCCAGAATAACCTCTTCTTCCTACCTCCCCTTCTATCATTCTAAAAACAGGAAAGTACGATGAAGTTAAAATAAAAGATCCTTTAAAAACATTTACTGTGTGTGCAGCTCGTATCTTGAGTTGTTAAGGCATGTGATACACAGTAGATTATTTTTAATTCTGTTGAAGAGGACAGGTTGTCAATCTTCATTTCATTCCCTGGAAAATGAGTGAGGCTTCACGGAAGCTGCAATAGCTCATGTGGCCAGTGGATGGCAGTGACAGCTTTCGTCTCTGAAGAACTCCCCACAAACCCCAGGCAGGAGGGTGACATAAACCAGGGCCGTAAACTCAGAATATCAAAGTGGATTCCCGGTGATCCAAGGAACAAAACTTTGGGGTCTTTTGCCTCTGCCCCCTATCCTACCGTAGTCAATAAAACTTCCTCATTTACAATCACTTTTCAGGAACTTGATTTCAATTGAATGCCACATGTGTAAAAGGTAAAACATTTTAAAGGAAAATGAAATGATACAAGGAAGTATGCCCAGAGGATCAGGTTACCTTTGACTCCAGAATTGAGCTAAACTTGCAGAGACAGAGACGATCAATTTCACGAATATATTAGTTCTAGGTTTGTTTTCCGACTACCAGTTAAAGCACACCTAGCAATCTTCATGACTCAGGGTGTAAATTAATTACCACTCGGGTGCCACATACACACTCCAGCATGTATTCATGTTTAAATGAGTGTTTGCTGCTGGGACTATGAACTGACAGTTTTATTTTCAAGAGTGCATGGTTTTAAGACCCATAACTAGGAAAAAATCACAGGAAGCAATAAACCTCAGTTATAGTTAGATTGATAAAGTGTTTAGAAAAGACAGTGTGTAGAGTTAAAATCGGTAACACCACCAGTTCAGAGATTAATAATAGTTGCAAAGTTGTTAGATATTATCATAACGTCTAACAATAAGTTCATTTGTTTTTTGGTGGGGGTAGGAAGGATTTAAATTATTTATAAAAGTAAGAACCTTTGATTTAGTCACCTTACTAGGCTTGATGGAGAGAAAGGCCTAAATCGCTTTGATGGGTGCAGCAAAAAATATTTTATTAGCAATGTAGAGCAAAGAGAAATCAATTTATAAAATCTGTTGATTAAATCAGCATAGACAAATTTACTTACCTTTAGTTTAGGGACTATATCTGTTGAGTCCTATGTATTCCTATTTTAACTTTTAATAATCTTTGCATACACTGTGTCCCAGCTTTCTTAGTAAATAAAACTGAACAGTCAAACTGTACAATTAACCAGCACTACAGGAAATAGCAGTTTATACTGAAAGACTTTAAGGTGCTTTGTGTTTTCTATTTAAAACGACTTTTATGCCTCTTGGATGCAAATTGAAGTGGCTAAGAAGTATAAAACAGCAGAAACAACAACAAAAACTACCGAATCTGAGTGATTTTGGGAGCATGTTGTAGAACTGCTTAAACTTCACAAACACCCCCCAAATAATTCATTTTCAAGCATGTTTTCAGTTGTTTTCAGTTTTTTTATAACAGAAACACTAGCTGAGTAAGAAAATAGTATTTTGATGATAGGCATAAGAGTGATATATTTCTTTAAGAAAATACTTCCATTTAGTATGACTAAATTATTATCAGTGAGTATAATGGGTCTCTACATTTACTACACTTACATGGGTCTCTACACTTACTATATAGACATTTGCCTATATAGTAAAATGAAACACTTATGAATCTGATAAAAATCTGATAAAAAATAAGATGTTTTATTTATGGTTATTACTATATTTTCTACCACAGATACAGCTACTAAAGCTACCAAGTACATTTGGGGAAAGAAATTATTGAGAACCTGGAGGCACAGAGTTCATTGTTTCAGAATTCTGTGAGAGTCTCACAAAAATCCCACCAAATTCTATATCACTTAAAAATAATCTCAGCAGATTCACATTATGCTTTCTGATTTTGTGAGATAGCTACTTTTTAAAGCTTCTTTTCCCTCTCTGACACAGCAAAATTAAGTGAACTTAAGTAACTAAAAATGTATTTTGATCCCTCAAAGATTTAGCAGAGTTTTACTAACTAAACTTAGTTTATATAAAACAAGATACATTTGCAATATTGCAAACATACACATTAATTCATTTATATATCCATATATAGCATATATTTTATTTACAAATAATTAATATAAATATTTTGGTACCGGGATTATCTTTTCACTTTATAGATTAATTTGTTCATAAAATATTTGATAAAGATCAGATATCTAATCATTTTGTATTTTCTTTCCAAAGTGTTAAACTTAGATATCAGTTTTTAAGGGGAAACTTAGCCCAAGCATTTTGTATCACAAGGCCTGTCTTACATGCTAAGGAATAATAAATAAAAATTTAAATTATCCAAATTATATACTGGAATCAATTTGCCTGACTCCTGAGGAGTAACTTAAAATCTTATTAGATATAAATAATATCTACAGGTTCCAATGGAAACAAAGATTTGTGTCTTAGAAACGTTTCTTCCTAATTTTGGAATATCTGATAGTGCTTCTAAATAACAGAAAAAAGGTCAGTTTGATTTCTGTCTATCTCCTGTAAACACTCATAAAAGATTAATAACTTCTGTAATCAGCGAATTCAAAGTAAATCCAAAGCAAATGGTCTGCCTTTACAGTTAGCTGTTGGAAATGGGAAGTAGAAGACCTTAGAAGAATTTCCCTAAATTTGCAAGTATGGTATGGTGTTTTCCATTGTTCTGTGTATGGAAATTGATATAAGCTTCATTTCATGTAAAGGGGTAGTGTATTAAAAATTCACAACTGAAAAGGGGGCTTGTCCACACATGCTTGGATCACATCCCATCTTATATTCTTAAAGTTCTGCAGTATAGATACAGTGCCCCTTCAAGAACATACCTAGGACCATCGGAATGAAACAGATGACATGTGCCCACATGAAGTAGCTCAGAATTTTTAACAGGAAGCAACCTTCCGAAAGATCAAAATCTGTCATTACCTGGCCAGGCTTTCAGACAGAAAACAATGATGCCCCTCAAAACCAATCATATCTAAGTAAATACTTTTCACCAAATATGTACATTGTAAATATATGTACTTCAGAAATAGTTGTGCGATCATTAACTTCAGCTTACGATTTCCAGATAAATGGCCAAGTGAATGGAGCAACAGATATTCATCTAACACAATATTTTAGTCCTAAGTATTTGAAAAGGTATGAGGTCACAGTTCACTTCAAGTATGAGAACTCTACTACATTGCTCCAAACTAATGCATGCTAAATGGACCCATATTCTGTTTTCTGACTAGATAGCAAATTGATGAACAACGGGAAGACAAGTGATACAAGTGAAGTGACTAGATATTCAAGAGGAGAAAGGGAGAGAAGGCTGATACACAGTACAAGCTGCTTGGTACCTGGCCTCTGGACTCTATTTCCTCTGCTTTACAGAGCTTCCTAAGACATCAAAATAGAAATTATTCTCGATTTTGAATTATCTCCTATTCATTGTTAAAATGATGGGCAAATCTTTAATTTAGCCAATTTCTGTGTCTGTGGATGTTGTAAATCAAAAACTATTTGTCGTTAGCTCAAAAAGAATGATGCCAACTTATGCTCTGTCAAACTTGTCCTGGGTTTGAGGTGTGACTGGCAGGGTCACCAACATACTCGTAATATCTGAGAAAAGTGCCCTTTTGTGAGAGAAAATGCCTGAGTCTGAAATCTGATAGGAATAAGTGATAAAAAAAAAATCACACCGAACCTAGAGTCCTTGACAAATGGTTGTTTTCCTTTTTAACAGTCTGTTTTCTCCTTTTCCAGTCTCACTGGCCCCTGAGATTTTGCCAAAGGGAAATTCTCAGTCCAATTAAATGTACATATTCCCTAATTTGCCTCTGCTCTGACTTTGCTTTCTTCATTCTGTTTCACTGGGTTAATATTTGTCCTCAGCTGTTTCCTCATTCTCTGAGTTGAGCTGGTCTTCCTGAAAGTCCACTTTCTCTACAGTCTCAACACTACATAAATAAAACTGTTTTTAAACAAAGGTCACTCAGAGGTTCACAGGAATCTTTCATAATTTGAAGAATAGTGAAGCTCAGACAAGGAGCTCCGGCAGAAACTAGCCGCAGGTGGAGAACTCAGGCACTCTGCACCATCCTTCTCTAGCACGCGTAAGTTAATACTCGCTGATAAATTACTCGAATGCCAGGAAACACATCAAGCATCTGAGACAATGAAATGAGTTGCCACAAGATTGAAACCCAAGGATGGTTGCAGACCCCGGTGTTGTGTGACTGGGGTAAAGAGCTTGATGGATACTTGGCTTTTTCCAAGCTGGGGAAGTATGCACAAATCAAACGGAAGGAGACCAAAACATGGAGTAGGTGAAAACCATAACAACAACCACAAAACAAGAATCCAGACTCCTGTGAACTTGCAGACTAACCAAAAATGGCCCTGTGAAATGAATACGGGGTTATTTAATGGCTACTTAACGAACAACTTCAGATTTTATATTATAAGCATACAATATGAAATTTTCACTAAAATGAGGGTTAGTTAGAGGAGGGAAGAAACAAAAAATAATGAATGAATGAATTATGAGGCAGGATAAAATCTGATTGTGAAAACATTTTTTTTTTTTTTTGCTTTTTGGGTCACACCCGGCAAATGCTCAGGGGTTACTCCTGGCTCTGCACTCAGGAATTACTCCTGGCGGTGCTCGGGGACCATATGGGATGCTGGGGATCGAACCCGGGCCGGCATAGGCCCGCCACGTGCAAGGCAAACTCCCTACCCGCTGGGCTATCGCTCTGGCCCCTGATTGTGAAAACATTTAAGGGAATGAAGCCACTCTGTTCTCTTTGAGTGACATTTTTTCCAGTTACTCACTTATACTTTGAGATATGATATTTAAGCCTCGTGTATAATAACACCTGAATTTTATAGCACAAGGATCCAATCTATTGGTATAGTTAAATATGAGAATATTTACTGTTTGGTCTGATAAAGGATGAGCTAAATATCCTATCAAGAAATCTCTGGTTTTGACTCTACTTAAGGCAGTCATTAGGTTTGATGACGTTAATTTTTGCTTGCCTTTTGAGCAACCCTTGGTAGTGTTTGGAGAATACTAAGAGCACCTAGAATACCCTATTTGGACTCCTGCAGGTACTCAGGAGAAGATACAGATTAACCAATGCCTTCTGCATAAAAAGTATGTACCCAGCCCAATCTCCAGCGTATATTGCCTTAATTTTCCATGAATGCAGCATAGTTTTTTTTACCAACCTCATGTCTAATATAATAATTGTCCTGTTAAAATACATGAACTCAACCAATCTTTTTCCCTTAAATAGGCAAACATATTAGGATGCTACCTTAGGTGAATATTAACATTTTATTTTTAACATAGATTTTATTTTTGAATAGGAAAACATCCAAAGCTATATTAGATGTTTCAATGGTAAATCATATGGAAAACACGCTTAATATTAAAGATCCCTTAATTTTGATCATGGTCTTGCTCTCATTTTGACTTAATACATTATTGGCGGGAGTTGTGCTGTGCTGTTTTTCCACGGTTGGCCTCAGATTTTAGTTATTTCTGATTTGCTCATCTCCTATACAGCCAGACTTCCCCATCAAACTCCAGTGAGCACTTTCTTGGGACAATCTATCCATTTTTCTCAGTACTATATTTCTAGAACAGTGTTTTATAGGAATGGTTTTAGCTATAGCATTTGTTATATGCTTCCTGTAAGATATGTACAATATTGAGTCAAGGGAGTACCAACCAGAACAACACATAGAAATCTCTTCTTTACATTGCTTTGGATTCCTAGTGGTATTCAAGGTACCATATCTGGTGTTAAGGACTGAACCTTAGGGTTGGCTAAGTGCAAGGCTAGTGCCCTATTCACTGTGATATCTGGCCCTTCTTTAATTTGTACTTGCATGCTTTATTTTTGTTTCAGCTTGTCCATAGTATTATCATAGTTACTGTGATTTAATTTTCCACATTGTCCATTGAATTCTTCACTACAGAATCATAATTAATTTTTCAATTTTCTGTCCAATATTTTTATGTATGTTGCCCATTTCACTAAGTGTTCATTTTTCTCTATATACTTTTTTTTTGCTTTTAGGGTTATACCCAGCGATACTCATGGTTTACTCCTGG
>JAJIBD010031203.1:125000-142500 GCA_021461705.1 Cryptotis parvus | reverse complement strand
TGTAATTGCAGTGAATTTCAATCTCTATTGATTCTTCATGTAAGAACTTTATAATCTTGTCATTTTTATGACCAGGATCAATCTTCTTAGACCTCTTTCTTTTATCCTTGTATTAATTAGAGTCAAAAAAGGCTTTATTGACATAATTTACCACAGTTGTTCTACTCAGATCAAGGGAGGTGGTTTAGATGTTCGAATGATTTTGCGGTCCTGTTTTAAAACATGAAATCTCTACCAGTCTGTGTCATCTGAAGAACCATAGGCGCAATTGAATAGGAAGGTGGGATTGATTGTGAGTGGAAAAACTTAATTTGGGAAGAATTTCCAGCAGCACTGCTGGAGGACAGCCCCTAAGTGAGGGAGTGGAGGTCTAGTCTCATGGCAGCAGAGTCACAGCAGTATAAGAGCTTATAGCATGGTTCAGTAGCTTTCCCAGTAGGCTCATACGTGCTCACAAAGGACAACAGTGAGCATGTACAATAGATAAACTTGCAACAAAAGTAGATACTTAAGCTGCATGTTCAGAAAATGGCAGAGGAATGAGAACACTAGAATTTAATTTTTATTGTCGAGATGAACAGCAAGGTGAGTGGACATTGAGGGCAGATCCACCACGGAGTTGCCACTGGGCAGTGCTAACACGTGTGCCCATTTCTAGATGCACTCTCAAGTTAAACTTTTCTGAGATCTAATAACTTTATTGGGAAGGAAAGGGAGGTCAGAATAGAGGTAAGATACAATATGTGCTCAAGACAGGACACGGGGAGTCTCCAGAGTGGAGGAGCCTCAAGGTATGTTTTTGGACTGTGCTATCTTTTTACCAAAATAGACTTCTAAAATGTTTTAATAATTCAATATTTATAAGAGCATTTAATACTTGCATTTATAGGCATATCTACAAAATTGTGCTATTGAAATAGATATAAATATTTTGGTTATGCTTATATATCACTTGATCACTTGACATTCCTTTATTCATCGATTTGCTCGAGCAGGTGACAGTAACATTTCCATTTGACACTATCACGTGCCACTGTAGCCCAATGGCATCTGGTTGCTTCAGGAATATGAAGAGTCTCAAACCGTTCATTCAGGGTCTTGATGAAGAAGTCTGACCATCTTGTAGGTGGGCGGCCACGTGATCTTTTGACATTCTGTGGGATCCAGTCAGTAATGGCTCTAGTCCAGTGGTCGTCTCCAAATCACTTTACATGTCCAGCCAATCTGATTTTTTGAAGGCATACTTATAGAAACTATACTTATATTTAGTTACAGTCCACTATATTTTAAAGTTTCTGCCCTCAAAATTGTAAATGCATAATTCATAACAAAAATAAATCAAATGCTATTTGGTTAGTTTTGCATCAACCCAAGTTGATGATTTGATAAGGCGAGTTGATAAATAGAAAAGTCACTGTAAAATCATCCATTCAAGTGAATCTATTGATCACTTAGTTTTCTGTATCTAATGAGAAGAAAATGCATACTGTATTTACAATCAAGTAAAATTTAAAATTTCAGTGATTCTGTTTTGCCAGAAACACATGATCACTTGATCACTTGAATCCCGTTATTCATCGATTTGCTCGAGCGGGCGCCAGCAACATTTCCATTGGACCCTATCACGTGCCAATGTAGCCCAATGGCACCTGGTTGATTCAGGAATATGAAGAGCCTCAAACCGTTCCTTCAGGGTCTTAACAAGGAAGTCTGACCATCTTGTAGGTGGGCGGCCACGTGATCTTTTGACATCCTGTGGGATCCAGTTGGTAACGGCTCTAGTCCAGCGGTTGTCTCCAAATCGCATTACATGTCCAGCCCATCTGATTTTCGATGCCTTGGCAAACGAGACAGCGTCCCTGATTCTGGAATAGCGACGGAGGTCAGAACTCCGGATTCCTTCTCTCACTTGAGTGAGGCGTGATATTCCAAGCATAGCTCTTTCGATGCCTCTCTGGGAGACCTGAATAGCATTCTCATCCTGCTTTCGTAGGGCCCAGGTCTCTGAGGCGTATGTTAATGCAGGGAGAACGGTGGAGTCGAAGAGATGTGCCCGGAGCCGGAGGTTCTTTGTCCTTTTAGCTATTTCAAGAAACACATGATATCATTGAAAATCATTATCTTTACCCAAGATAGGCTACTTTAGTCTCCATTTCTATTAATCAGTTCTATTTTTTCTGGACTTGTTATATTTTATCAGCATTTACTAATAATTATAGAATGATTCAGCACAAATAATGGAGCCAGTTGAAGAACCGATTCACTTCCGTTATAGACTTTGTAGCTTTTGAATTAGCATATAAATGAACCTGAAGCCAAGCTTCAAAATCTCAGAAAGATTTTATGGGTAAATATTGCATCTGTGATTTGGGGAATCTTTACTATAAGACATTTTTCATAAGTCAGAAATTCTTACAGGTAGTAATTATCTTGGTCGATATGTTCTCTTGCTTAAAGTCAAGGTAAATTTCCTCTATATTAGTGATAAAAGTGAGAACAAAAGTCTATATTCAGAAAAACAAAACTATGTCACAGAAGAAACAGCCAGTCCTTCATTCTAAAAGTATGTGTAGACCCAGACAGAGGGTAAGATACTTGCCTCTCATGTAGTCAAATCTGCTTTGATCTCTGCTACCACATATGGAACCTTGCCCATAGAGTCAGGAACAAGCCCTGAGCACTGCCTACTGTTATGCCTAAATAAACAGCTAACTGGATAAAGAAATTTTGGTACATCTACACATTGGAATACTATGCAGCTGTTAGAAAAAATGAAGTTATGAAAATTGCCTATAAATGGATGGACATGGAGAGGATCATGTTGATGAAATTAGCCAGAAAGAAAAAAGAACAGATATAGAATGACTGCATTTATTTGCATCACACACACACACACACACACACACACACACACATATATATATATATATAGAGAGAGAGAGACATATTATGATACCAGTATCCAAGCTCAAGCGAAATATGGATCAGGAGGTTTTGTCAAAGGTGGAAATTACCACAAATGTATGGGGAGTCATAGGTTAGGTCTTACCTAACATAGAGGTAATACAAAGATAGTGTTCTAATAATTGTCAGAAGTGCTAATACCAACCTAGAACTGAGCATTAAATACAGGCAAAAAAGATACACATGATAACCTCTATGTGTATGTATTACAATCAACAATATGTAATAGAAGGAAGAGAGAAAGAGAGAGAAAGAGAAAAGAGATAAAGAACCTGCCATAGAGGCAGGCTAGGTGAGGGGGGAGGGAATCCGCGACATTGGTGGTGGGAAATGAGCACTGGTGGAGGGCTGGGTACTGGGACACTTTATGACTGAAACCCAAACATGAACATCTTTGTAATTGTATATCTCACGGTGTTATAAATAAAATATTTAAAAGAAGCCAAACAGGGGCTGGAGTGATAGTCCAGCAGGTAGGGCATTTGCCTTACACGTGGCCGGCCTATGCTGGCTCAGGTTCTATCCCTGGCATCCCATATGGTCCCCTGAGGACTGCTAGGAGTAATTCCTGAGTGCTGAGCAGGGAGAAATCCCTGAGCATTGCCGGGTGTGACCCAAAAAAAGCAAAAAGCCAAAAAAGAAAAAAGAAACCAAACAAACAAACAGCAACCAATAAAAGTATTTGTGAGGAAACCATAGCAGCCCTAGCACATTTTTATAAATTAAAATGTGATGATTCTGTGAAAAAATGATTAATAGACAGAGGAATAGAAAAAAAATATGTGTTGGGTGGGCTTTGAGTTGTGATTTGGATAGTGTGAGTAAGGAATCGCTGAGAAAACGTTGAGCAAAGAAAAACAGAGAGATACAGATCAGGTAGAAAGTAGAAGGAAAAGTTTTCCAGGTAGAAAGAAAAACATGAGAAAACAGCCTTCACAGGAGAGTTAGCTGGTCACTACAATAGATGGTAACCACAAACTAGTATTAAATAGAGTAGTATGGGTGATGGAGTATGGAGGCATGAGTAAAAAAAAAAAAAAAAAAAAAAACCTTTCTAGGCAACTACAATGACTTTTAACTTTTATTTTGAGTGAAAAGAAAGATAGATGTTTTGAAGTAAAAGAGAAGATAGTATAACTCAGCCCCTGGCCAAGTCCAACATTGCTCCAATGGTTCGCTCACACGTGCGGGGAGGGGGCCATGTTGGCGGACTTGGAGAGGAGATTTGGGTTCCTCCACCCTTTCTTCCACCTCCATGCCGGATACCCCGGAAGAAAAGACCCACACCAGACCCACAGCTCCATTGGCAACCCCGGAAGAGATCCAGACCCATCCACTCCAGAACTACAGCTGCACTGCTTGGCCCCATGTGGAAGCAACCCATGTAGCTGACCTCCCGGTAAGGGGCTTGACCAGTCCCTGGCAAGGTCCAACATTGCTCTAAGGGTTCACTCACACTTGCAGGGAAGAGGCCACGCTGGCCAGACTTGGAGAAGAGATTTGGGCTCCTCCGCCCTTTCCTACACCTCCATGCCAGCTACCCCAGAAGAGAGACCCATGCCAGATCCACAGCTCCATTGGTGCATGGCTGCTCCGCGACCATGGAACATTCTTAAATAGTACTGATTTTAGGATTAGGTCCTTCCCAGAATATTTCACATTTATACACTGTATACAGTTCTAAGCAGGTTCTAACTGATACCTGTCATCCCGGTAAGCCTAGCAAGAAGTAAGAGCAACCCACACACCATGAGATCAGTCATTCTCAACATCCAGACTCCATAGTTCCTCAGAGCTCCACCCAAGAGAAAACCTGATCTCACCCCTTTAAGTTTCATCAGTAAATGCTCAAGATGAGAGCCTTCAACTGATAGTATACCACCTACATGGCAGAGCCAGGAAAGCTACCCGTGTTTTATTTGATATGCCAAAAACTAGTGACAATTATGGACCTCAATTCCATGACGTGATGAATAGTTTGAAGCTCCTGTCCCTGGAGCATGCAGATGCCCTTGGGCTACACTTGTGCTTCAGGATGTATGGAAATGTTACTGGTGCCTGCTCCAGCAAATTGATGAACAATGGGAAGACAGTGATACAGTGATACAGTATAGTTTCATTAATTCTAGACGTGGTATTAAGGTCAGGCATATAAACAAGAAAACTAGAGATTCCATTATTCATAAAAACATTCAAGATCATTCTTATATCAAAATATAACAAGGAATATAAAATAAATTATTAAGTGCCTGCTCTGGGGGGCATGCTTAAAGGATGGGTGAGAAAGTTAAAGACAATAGTGATGGACAGTTGCAATGGTGGCATGTCTGGTGGTTGTATATTGAATGTCTGCAATAAATTGCCATGAACCACTTTGTAAACCACAGTGTTTATATAAGGTATAATGGGAAAATCACTTGATCACTTGATATCCCGTTATTCATCTATTTGCTCGAGCAGGCACCAGTAATGTTTCCATTTGACCTTATCACGTGCCAGTGTAGCCCAATGGCATTTGTTTGTTTCGGGGATATTAAGAGCTTTGAACTGTTTGTTTAGGGTCTTGATAAGGAAGTCTGACCATCTTGCAGGTGGGCGGCCACCACGATCTTTTGGCGTCCTGTGGGATCCAGTTGGTAATAGCTCTAGTCCAATGGTCTTCTCCAGATCGCATTATATGACCAGCCCATCTGATTTTTGATGTTCTGGGAGATGAGACAGCGTCCTTGATTTTTAGAAAAGCGACGGAGGCCGGAACTCAGGATTCCTTCTCTCACTGGAGTAAGGCGTGATATTCCAAGCATGGCTCTTTTGATTCCTCTTTGGGAGACCCGAATGGTATTCTCATCCTGCTTTCATAAGGCCCAGGTCTCTGAGGACTATGTTAATGCAGGGAGAATGGTGGAGGGACGGGTGCTGGAACACTGTATGACCAAAACCCAAACATGAACTTTTTAATTGTATATCTTTTTATTTGTATATCTCACGGTGGTATAATAAAATACTTAAAAAATAAATAAAATAAAATAAAAACTAAATAAAAAAAAAGAGCCACGAGGAACCTCTGAGCAGTGCTGGGTATGACCCAAAAAGCAAGTAAATAAATAAAATAATCATAATTTAAAAAAAAAAATAAGAGATGTGCCTGTAGCTGGAGGTTCTTTGTTCTTTGACTATTGTTTCGATGTTTTTGAAGGCAGTCCATGCTGCTCTTTTCCTCCTGCACAACTCAGGTTTTAGGTTGTTCATCATGTTGACTTCTCGACCTAGGTACACATAGCTGTTCCATTCAGAGATGTTTGTTCCATTGAAAGTGAAAGGGGCTTCTGGAACTAGTTCATTTCTCATGAACATATTTTTGTTGAGATGCAGTTGTAGACCTATCTTTCCACGTTCTCAAAAAATAAACTAAAAAATTAAAATATTAAAAAATATTTTTAAAATATAAAGAGATAATGCAGGAATTGGAGCTGGGTTGTAATAAGCAGTAAACAGTATATTTTAATTTGGGCCCCCAAATGCATTGGTAGAGAAAATGAAGTCACAGAAAGAGTTTAAAATGACACTAAGTATTAGGGTATGAATAGCCTAAAATTACTCTCTCTCTATCTCTCTGTATATATATACATATATACGTATATATGTATACAATATATGTATATATCTCTATATATATACATATATACATATATATGTATACATATATATGTATATATGTATATATATATATACAGAGAGATAGAGAGAGAGTAAGTATTTTCAGGCTATTTCATATACATATATATGTATATATACATATATATATGTATATATATATATACAGAGAGATAGAGAGAGAGTAAGTATTTTCAGGCTATTTCATATCCTAATACTTATATAGGGTATATATTACGTAGCCTAATACCTAATATAGAGAGAAATACTCTCTCTCTATCTCTCTGTATATATATATACTTTTTTAATATGGTTTTCGTGCTCAGAAAAAAATGCAATCTATTCTGCATATTATGGCCCATACATCATAGAAACTGTATTCTCCTTACTTCCTTTGAAGAATTATAACTGTTATTCTAGCAAACACTTCACAGGGTTGTATTCAAACTCCAAACTCTCTTCCCCCATTTCTTA
Organism: Cryptotis parvus; assembly: GCA_021461705.1. Taxonomy (NCBI): domain Eukaryota; kingdom Metazoa; phylum Chordata; class Mammalia; order Eulipotyphla; family Soricidae; genus Cryptotis; species Cryptotis parvus. The sequence continues at coordinate 135,408 of JAJIBD010031203.1, read as the reverse complement.
TAAGGCTTAGTCTTGTAGACTCCTAGCTGTAATTTCTGTGACCCCAGGACTCTTGCCCATTAGCTATATACTCAAACAAGTTTATAGTTTACATGCACTTTGAGAGATACCTTCTCTTTGGCAGCCCTGAATTCTATTTCTGAAGCTCACAAAGAAGAAAGAACTTAGCTTTCAAACTGAGTTTGGTTATCCCCTGAATATGTGCAAGCATCCAACTTTAAAAGAAAGCAACCCCCATCTTTCTGAGTCTTTTCCTTTCCCCAGTCTATTATCTCTCTTCTAATTCTTCCAAATAACTGATCTTGCTACTTTTTACACTACACTATTGTTGCTTGTGTTGCTAAAGGGATTGTCAGACTAAAGCAATTTTGCATTTTCAGAAGCTCCCTCTTTCTCTTCTACCTGGGCAACCCTTTCAGGGAGAACATAAAAGACCCTCTTCTTCTTTGTTTCTGGTGAACTAGATGAGGTCAGGGCTCACTTCTTGCTAAAAAACTTCTTACATGTCTACTAACAGAGCAAAGTGGAACCTGTTTCAGATCTGCTCTGTGGACAGAATTTGGAAGTTATGTCTCAGTAAGGTTTACAAAAAGTCTTCAATCCAGGGGTGAATAGCCTGGAGGTCACTGGGCTGTACTGCAGGGTTTGTTTACACAGTCAGTGACCTTAAGTCAGTATTCACTGACTTATTCTTTAAAATGAGATGCATTAATACACTCTTTCACCTTAGAATACCATGATTAGGTTTTTGGTGGGTGTAAAATGTTTAAGTTTATGTCTTAAAAAATACAATGCATTGAAGAGATACTCTTTATGAGATAAATCACTGTATTTTCTAAACAACTCTCATAATACACCTTGGACTGATTTCATACTAGTATATTATGATAACACTATTTTCATTGCAAATGACTTTGTCTACATTGGATATCCACTCCAATTATGAGAATTATATTTCTTTTGGTGAAAGTAGTTTTGTTGGTAATAAGTAACTCTTGCTTAAGGGTATTATGATATTTAAAAATAGGGCAACTTTTTAATAATGCCATTGCTTATTTTTATTCAGCAGTAGAGAAGTAACACGTAATTTTCTTATCTATTTCAATATTTTCTAACACTACACCAACAGTTATCACTTGTCTTCCCATTGATCATCGATTTGCTCGAGTGGGCACCAGTAACATCTCCATACATCCTGTCACATGCTAGTGTAGCCCGAGGGCATCTCCTCACTTCAGGAACATAAAGAACCTCAAACCATTCCTTCATGTCATGGGAATGAGGTCTATAATTGTTACTGGCATTTGGCATATCAAATATGACATGGGTAGCTTGCCAGGCTCTGCTGTGTGGGTGGGATAACTGTAGTCACCTCTAATCTCAAGCATTTATTGATGAACCAGCAAAATTTATATTTTCTTCAATTATATGCCATTTATTATTTAGTTTAAAGACATACTATATTTAAGACCATCATCTGTATCACTTGTCTTCCCATCGTTCACTGATTTGCTTGAGCAGGCACCAATAACGTCTCATTCATTGGGAATAAGGTCCATTATTGTTAATGTTTCTGGCATATCGAATACACCACAGGAAGCTTGCCAGGCTCTGCTGTGGCTCTGGGTTCACCCCAGGGGGCCCAGTCTTTTTCTATGTCAGACCATCAACCATCCAGGGCCCAAGGGGCAGAGACCTGAGTGTAGAGAAATCTGCTGCCTGTCTGCCACCTGCCAACGCAGTCGGGCACCTAAAGCTCAAATCTTTTGTTAATGGACCTTAGTGCTCTAGGCCAGCAGAGGGCCTTAAGAATATTCCTCCCCACCCACCCCGATTTTCCAAGGGGGGCCACAGGTGAAAAATCACATAAATGGTGGATATGTACTGTACATGCCCACCATTTAAGACCATAATAGAGGAGAATTTGATATGCTTATTGGAATGAATCTACTTATTATCTTGTATGAAGACAACAATTAGAGATCAGAATTAGACTATTAGGGCCAGTTTGCACTGTTTTTTCCTGAATAAGTTTTATTAACAATTGTCTCCACTCCGAAAATTTCCTCCACCTGAACAATAAATTCTTTGACTTTAAATTCTAATGGAAAGGGAACAGAAAGACAGTACAGGAAAGAAGGCAAACTGCCTTCTCTGGCTAGTTCCTGGGTGCTGCGTAATGTACTTCCGGCCCTGCCAGGAATATTCCCTAGGCACAGAGCAAGGAGTAAGCCCAACCACTGCCAAGTATTATCCACAAAACCAAACAACAACTACAAAAACCTCATTACTTACATAACCATTTTCAAAATAATCGTTCATGAAAGTAAAAACAACCTGCTACTCTGTGTGTCCATACATCCATAGGCACTTACTCTATATGTACGGCTATATGAATGGTTGATTCTCCAATAAGAAACTGATATGTGTTCCTTATGAAATTAGATGCTCTAACAAAAAATTAGGCTAGGCCTACACAAAGTATATATGCTTAAATGAATATGGAGTTTATGAATTTTATATATGGAATTTATAAATGTTATAAGATAAAGATAAGAAATATATTCATATTTAGGAAAGTTTTAAGTAATTTAATTTAAATTTAATGAAGAAGCAATCATGCACTTAGCATTCATTTTCTTTGCGATATCAGTATAAAATAGTATGATAAAGTTCAATTTCGCAAATTTTTTTTCCCATGTATGTTCAAGCAATGTGCATTTAGCCATAACCTGGAGTAGGACACATCGCCTACAATGCTGCTTAGGTCATGTGACCCATTTGTTCTTGCTTTCCACTACCTAGTAGGAATGTGGGCTGTTACACCAGTGTGTCTTCAGCTTCGCTATTTAAAACATAAGTAACAAGAGCTCATCAAAGACAGTCCATTCTATTATGTGGCATCCTACAGGACAGTTCATTCACCCCCTCCTTTTATTGCTTTATGTTTTTTGTTTGTTTTTTTGTTTGCTTTACTTTTGCACCTTTTGGACACACCCAGAGATGCTCAGGGCTCCCTCCTGACTTTGCATTTTGGATCAGTACCGCTATTTTCTGAAGTCTAAAGAGAGCTTCTGAGAAGGAAAGGAACGCTAATATAAAAAAATGGAAAAGTAATTTAGACCCTTTTGGGAAGGAAGGTGTTCCTGCATTTTTTTTTTTTTGCTTCTTGGGTCATACCCGGCAATGCTCAGGAGTTACTCCTGGCTCTTTGCTAAGGAAGCACCCCTGGTGGTGCTCAGAGGACCATATGGGATGCCAGGGATCGAACCCGGGTCAGCGGCACACAAGGCAAACGCCCTACCAGCTGTGTTGCTGCAATTTAGAAGGAATTTATAAACTAGTTCAATAGTTCTAGTAAACTCTTAAAGTTTGAACTGTGAATTGACATCATATGTTCCTGGTTAAATTTCAATATTCACTCTCAATGGTTTTCATGCTACTAATTTCTTTCACAGAAAAATTTTTAGCAGTTTGGTATTCAATGATTACAACTCTGGGACTGTGAACCCCATTGCCAAAGTAGGCTGTCTTATGAACTGAATTGTTAATGATAAAATGTCTTTCATTTCAGCTGAATGGGAAAATGCTTAAATGTGTTTTTTTTTGTTGTTTTGCTGGCTACACTAATAATAACAGATAATCAATAACTACAGCAGTGGGGTCACTTTTAAAAATTGAGTCTGTAATCTTTTACCTCACCTCTAATACCAGAATTTTAGTCTCTTACAAGCTCTGACTCCCCATTGAGAAGAGAAGTGTTATTTCCAAGCTGACATCAATGTCCATAGATCCAGAAATAAATCCTGCAGGAGTCTAGACCTCATTTCAGTTTCCATGAATCAAAGACTACTGGGTACCTCTTCACCATTGCTAATAATGAAATGACATGTAATTATTTTATTGGATACAATATATTTGATATGCATTATTATATAGAAATATAGACTATTACTTTTACATAGTCATATATAGTATAGAATACTTTAATGAGTATTATTAGTATAGATAGTTAAGTGAATTGGCACCTATGTGGTTTTCACTTTAGTGATGAATATCGTAAAGAATTTTTTCTGTAATATTGATTCCTCCTAATTTAAGTTATAGTTATGGCTTTATTATAAATTGGCTTGAGAAATATAACAATTGAAAAAGACAACCTTCAAATAACTAAAATTTTAGCCACTGCACTTCACAGATTTCCAATAAAGAATTAAAAAATGATCATTTGATGTTATATTAATCATATATTTTCTGATACAAATTGTAAATAAATATATGTATGTAGAACAGTCACCAGAAATATTTATGTAGAAAACTCTGGCATGTGTTAGTAAGACATGTTAGACTAATGCTTCAACATATCAACACTAATAGTTTTTTTTTGATTTTCCTTCCTTCATGTTTAAACCTATTATGAGTAACTTTGAAATCATGATGTTGCTTATGTCTTTTGTAAAATGAGGTTATAAGAAATAAATTATTTCACTTAGACCTAAAAGATAATTTCACTTTAGGTCTAAGAAAAGTGTAATAAATAGTAATTCTTATAAGGACATTTACCAATTAGAAGTAGTAAGTAGTGATATAACTGTTTTTATTTATTTTTGCTACACTTAGAGACTAGAATTTAAACAGGATCTTTGGGTAATAGAAAAGAATAGTTCAGATTCAGTGACAACCTGGATATTTCAAAGGTCTAACATAAGGAAACACGATTTTAATTATGTCCTCATACAGGTTTACTCCATTTTGTTAGAGTCTTACTGATAAAAGCTCATAGAAAATGATGATGGCTCAGTCAGGTAGGATTTCTGGAGAGAAAAAAAACACTAATTATGTCCCAATAGCACTTTGCTAAGTAAATCTAGAGACTTATAATGACAATTCTGTGACTCAGACTTGGGTTTTGTTTTTGAGTCACACCTGTCACTTCTCAGGGCTGACTCCTGTCCCTGTGTCAGGGAGAAACAAAACAAAACAAAACAAAAAAAAAATAAAAAAAAACTCCTGGAGAGCTGGAAGAAGCTTATGAGTGCTAGGGACTGAACATGGGCCAGTTGTGGACAAGGCAAGTAACTCACCTTCTCTACTCTCTCTTTTCAGATAGTCTTTGCTGTTTATTTTTTGTTTTTGACAGGCTATGGTTTCAAAGACTCTTTATTCTGGTGTTTGGGCTCAACCACAGTGTACAGGACTTAATTCTGGTGTTGCTTTGGGGGACCATGTAGGTATCTGTTGTACTATCTCTCTGAGCCGTAATGCAAACTTAAAAAATGAAAATATTTCCAAAGTCAACAGGAAATGCTGGAAATAATTATGAGAACTTCAAGTTAATTTGCTATGCACACAGTATTTATTCATATCTGAAAGGGACATATCTATGACTTGGACAAGAATAGAAAAAAAGAAATACTGCTTCTGAAGTTCTGAAGTACATGTTTTCACTCTTTTGTTCTGTGCGTTGTTTGCTTGTTTGCTTGTTTGTTTGGGGGCCACACAAGCCAGTGTTCGCACACTTACTCCTTGCTCTGCATTCAGGGATTTCTTTCAAAGATGCTCCAGGATGGCATGCTGGTGGTTGAGCCTGATCAGCCATGTGCAAGGCAAATACCCAGCCCACTATACTACTATTGTGGCCCTTTTATGTTTTTACTTTTAACAAACTTTAATTAAAAGTCTCGAACTTTTTCCATATAGAATTTTGGAGACATTGTGCAGTATCTTTCCTATAAATCAGTAGATAGAAGCCAACATCCTCTATACACAGAGGCTGGCTCATATACTCATTTCCATACAGGAAGCCTTTCCTCCATCCACAGTGGGATTCAAAGGCCCCTTTCTAACTATTGCTCTTTACGTGCTATATTACATTCTGTAATTTCCTTTTATCTTTCCTTTATTTTGCAATGTCTCTGTATGCGTCTCTTTAAGACAAGTTAATTTAGTCAATTACTCCAGTTTGGTTGAAGATAAAATCTTTAATTTATCCAAGCCTCCTTTTCTTCTTTCTAGGATATTCTTTCCATTAATTTCATGAAACATTCTAATTCTCTGGTTTAGGAAAGAGCTAATTTCCCCATATACATGCACAGACATACATATACACATGGAAGCAAACGAATGCCTAGGCAGCCATTCATTTCAAAGTATGGTGTTTTCACTTTATTTTTGAGATTATCAGTTTATGTTTTCAAGTTATTTGAAATCTATATTTGACCCATACTATTTTTTTCCTAAAACTGTTTTAACCAATTTTATCAAAACGAAGATTGATTTCCTCCGTAGAAAGAATGTCTAGTTCATAATGGCCCATAATGCCAGGTAGGAAATTATTACTGAGAAAGCAAACAGCAAGACTCAAAAGCACCAACCATTGGAAATTGAACTAGAGTATTCTTCAGGGCCTCTTTTTCTCTGGATTCCAAGGCTATATCCCTATCTCTGTTGCACTAGGTTGCACTGTTTTGTCCTGTTGTTTCTATTTTACTGTTCCTCTAAATTGCTACTATTTCTCTGAGTTCCACTGTTTTGTCTTGTTGCCCTGTTATCCTGTAGTCCTAAAGTCTTGATGCTAGCACCAGGTCTTGTGGCTCTGATGCTGACCCCTGGGCCTAGTATTAAGAGCAGCTTCTTCTCTCTGGGACTGGTTATTCAGTCCAGACACCAGCGCCCTATGGCCCAGGTATAGACCGCTTTTCCCAAGCATTTGGGGCTACTATTCTCTCCATCCAGAAGCTCCCCGGATGCTCTCCTGGGGCTCCTATTTATAGTCTCAGACCAGGTTCAGAATCCTGACCTCGGCTAACAATTTCCCAACTGGCATTCTACATTTCCCTCCTAATTTCTCCCTGATGATGTAAGATATTCTTCTGCCTTGCTCTCAGAGCCCTGTTTGTGTATGTCTAGTATACAGCCAGAACCATATTATTTGCTTCAGACTGTTTGCTACCAAACCAAATTTAACATAACTAGTTCCTCAGGATGGGATTTTGGAATTAGGCTACTTAGTTCCCTATAAACAAAATCTTCTGGCATTACATGGAATCCTACTTCAAAATCTCCACCTTTGTCTAATTATGACATGCAGGTATAAAGCACAGAATTCTAAAGTAACTACATTGTGAAAACCATATTAATTCGAAAGGTTGGTTACTTTAACAATGGTAGAGGCCATAAATATTGGGTTCAGAGTCAAAGACAGAATTGCCAATTTCATTCATACCCAAAAAGCCAAAACCATTCTTTTTGAAGGCTTGGTGCCTTTGACCTTGGTACCATGACAAAGTAGGAATTTGGGAGTGAAAAAATGTAGTGCTAAATTCTGGAATGAAGCAATATGCAGATGAGTCTTACAACAGGAAACCCCAAATTCCAGTCCTTTTCTGTTGTCATATAACAAACTTAGATCCTCTTTTTGTAAGCAAAAGGATGATCTCCCAAGAAGGGTATATCTTGCAATAAGACTTCTTCCTTCATTTTTTTCTTTTTGGGTCACATAGTGCTCCGGGCTCTGCACTCAGGAATTATTCCTGGCAGTGCTCGGGGAACCATATGGGATACTGGGGATTGAACCTAGGTCAGCTGCGTGCAAGGCAAACGTCCTACCTGCTGTGCTATCGCTCGGTCCCCATTCTTCCTTCAAGATATGCTCCCAACACACCATTTTGCCTATTAATCAAAACCAAATCAGGCATCAACATAGCATCCACAGGAAAAGCCAAAGCTATCCTCTACAAAGACATACTGTCTATTGGAAAAAAAGCAATGTGAGAAACAGGCTACATGTAGCAAAAAAAGATGGGCTAGTGTTTGTGTACTTGATTCCTGAAACTATTAGAGTGGGAAGGAAGCAGAAGGGAAGAACAGGCAAACCCAGATTCTTAGGAGTTCAGATTTTTTTTTTGTTCCAGAAACAGCACCAAGGGTTGACAGTGAAAGTTGCTGTTTTCTCTCTCAAAATGCTGAGTGGGGGTCGCCAAGAGTAAATAAAAAGGTGTACTAGAACTTCCTTGGCAAAAGTTTAAGAGTTGATTAGAAGATTTCAGCTTGTGAAAAATGTGAATTTTTTTAATGTTTAGTCCAGCAAGTTATATTACAACCAAGTTCCCCCAAATAGATGGAGGGGAGTAATAATGTTCTATTGGAAGTATATCACTTATTTGTTTTTTCAAGAAATACATTTTTTTTCCATCAGAGGAGTAAGTAATGTACTATCGGAAGTGGGGATGAGTCCAAAGTCTTGATAACTTGGGAGTGCTGATAATCTGAATGGAAAGATGTTTTGTTGGGAATTTGACTTCTCTTCTTTCTAGGGAAGATGAGATTCTGAAAAGGCAGAGAAGTGGTAGGCAAGTACTTTCTCCCAGTCTGTGGTGTGTCTTCTTTATTCTGGACATCGTTTGTTTTCCTGCAGAAACCCCTTAGATTGTTTTAGACTGGTAAGTCAGATGTGAATTTATGTTCTTCCATCTGTGGTAAGGAACCACTCTATCATTTTCCTCTTTCAATTTTCCATCAGTTCTGACTAAGCATCATATCAATTTCTCTCTCTTCCAGCCATGCCATATCCTCTCCTTCTGTTACAGTTACAATCTGTTATCAGGTAACCTAAGATAATATTTCAAGAAAGAGCTCACTCACGCTTCCTATGCAAAGTGATGTGTGTGTTAAGTTTTAAGAAGGAAAAGGAGCCTACAGGGCACCGGGAGAAGCTCCTGCAGGTCTAATCAACAGAACAGGGCCCACAGCAGGGAGGAGAATCTGGGCATTTTCAGGAAGTAACTGGAGGATCAAAATCTAATTTACCAGGGCTGCTGATTTGCCGAAGTGGAAGAGCAAAATGAGAAGGTGTTTCTCCTCCAGAGAAAGGGCATCTGCCCATGACATAAAAATGGTAAGAACTATTATGGGTCCCTCACTAAGAGCTGCTATCTTTGAGATGAGTCTAAGAATAAAATTGGCCTAGAAGATAGCTCATATACATCTAAACATCAACAACTACAATCTTTACAATTCTGCGAGACACAACATTGAACTATACACTGGCTTCTAATGAGCTAAAAATATATATATTTATATATAACTTTAGTTATATATATAAAACTTTAGTGTTTTATATATATACATATATATATATATATATAACTAAAAACTGAGAGACTCACAGACATGGGGCAGAGCTGCTACCTGCTCTTCCTGTGCCTAGCCGCTCACGAGGCGCCCAGGAGGGATGGCAGGTTCTAGCCCTGGCCCACCACCCCAGCAGAGCCTTGCAACAAGCCAGACAACCCCCCCACTCCATGAGGGCCTCCATTATCCACATCCAAACTTCCCTCTCATCAGAACTCCACCCAGCAGACTAGCCTATCACAGCCTGGCTCGCAAGGTTCATTAATAAATGCTGGATTTAGAGATGACTACAAGAGTATGCTACCTGCACGACAGAGCCTGGCAAGCTACCCGTGTTGTATTTGATATGCCAAATACCAGTAACAATTATAGACCTCATTCCCATGACCTGATGGAATGGTTTGAGGCTCTTTATGTTTCTGGAGCAAGCAGGTGCCCTTGGGCTCTACTTGCATGAGACAGGACATATAGAGATGTTACTGGTCCCCCTCGAGCCAATTATTGATGAACGGGAAGACAGTGATACAGTGATACAGTGATAACTAAAAACTATTCACCTTGCCCTGAGTCTTCCACAGTTTAGTTTAAGTGAGGGAATGACCTTCAATGGTATAAAATAGCAGTGCTGGTCCCTTTCACCTTTGTATCCACGGTCTGGAATTCACTGCCAATGAATGATATGTTGGAAGAAATGTTGGCAGTAATAGGCAGGGTTCAGCTCATCATAAGTCACAACAAATGGTGAGAGTCCATCAGACTGTGCTGGAGAAACCCACTGCCAATCAAGCTGATGTACAGGAAATTAGAGGCAATGTGTAGCTGGGATTCCTGTCATTGAGCAGCAGGAAAAACCACGCAGCAATTATAGGGTGAAGAGAACATTCCTTTCATTTGTAGGAGGATTATGAAAAGCCAGCCTCAATGCAGGCAACAGGATTAAGGCAAGAAATTCCTTTTCCCTTTTGCACTTCCGGCACTTAGAGAATTTAGCATTATAAAACTATTCAGCAGAGGACCAAAACTTTGACTTACAGTATAGAAAATGAATGACAAAGGGGTGGTGTATGCTATATGCTGTATGTAACCCACAAATAATGTAAGGACATTAATTCAGTACAAGAAGGGGCCAGAGCAGAATAACTTTTTGCCTTTTTCTTGTTTACAAATTGGACAACCAATTTGACCTCCAACTGTGAACTTTTTAATGAAAAATTTGGCTTATCTGAGATCTAAACTAGAGTTTGAGAACATTAACTGGAATTTTTCTATTTGATCC
>JAJIBD010031203.1:0-120000 GCA_021461705.1 Cryptotis parvus | reverse complement strand
TCCAGTGGCTTCTCACTCTCTAAATGGCGTCCACTCTCAGTTTCACAGCCAGGAATTGTGGGATCCCCTTGAACCCGTGTGATGAGTTCCAGGCAAAGACTCATTTAGGCGCCAGCTTCCAGAGCAGCAGAGGGTGTTTATGATGGCAAGATAAAGATAATGGCCAATGTGTGACAACCTCAGGCTTGGAGAAGACATTCCTTGGGGACTCTCCTGGGCATCCTGCTTCTCATGTGCTTCAGAAACAAGAAAATTAATTCTTTTTCAAGGATACACAATCAACGCAATCTATTTTACTTGCCCACAAATAGCAGTAACAGGAAAGAGATGTAAAAGTCATACATGTAGACGATGAATAAAATTATACATATATTTTTAGTTCCCTGATTTGTCTTGAACACTTTAAAGAACATTCTGCTTTGGGGCTGGGTTAGTAATATAGAAGGTAAGGTGTAATGTCAGGGAATGCCACTGGGGTCCCCGACAGTGCCTGGAAGCGAGTTCCCTTCTACCTCCAAAGCCAGCGGGGAATGGATGAAGACTCAGGAATCGATGCAGTTTTAAAAGGCTTTACTTATCACAGGTTCAGACATACAATTCAGCAATAGGAGAAACTCTGTGCTTAGGATTCCGAGCTAGAACTCCCCCGACACGTGTAGTCCAAGATGGCGGCCACCACGTGTTAAGGCCCTGTAAAAAAGGAGAAAAAGACAAGACTCCCAAGAAGGGTGCAAGCTCACAAAGAAAGAGCCCAAACAGAGAGAGAGAGAGAGGAAGCAGGCTGGTTTTATACCCCCTGCAACTCAGACCTCCCACTATTATGGGAAGCAGGAAGGGTTAAATGCCCTTAGGTAATTTCTCCCAGCACCTCACCTAGGCTCTATTATATGCTAATGTTTTGAGCGGAAATCTGCCTGGAAATGCCTTTATAGGGTAGAGAAGGGGGTTTCTGAGATGGCATGTCTCTGTACCAGACTAATACTAATGCCAGTTAAATATTTCTCCAAGCCTTCATAAGAGTCTCGTCTACTTCACGGTAGTTTTGTATTTTAGTTGCCTTTGAGTTATCAGGGAGCCATGCTTGCTTGCTTGGAGGCAAACAGCATTTCTCTCTGGTCTAATTACTTAGAGATCCAACGTGGCCATGCAAATATGCTGGTAAGATCTAGCTAGTCCCATGATGATTATGGTAGCATGAGAGAATATTTATACCAGCCAGTATAGAATACATGGTCAGATAAAACTGCCACATTTAGAATACCCCCTATCTATGAAGTGACCTGCAGGAGGCAATCCAGGGCAGATGCAGAGGCCTAGGCTTTTAGGTGTCCTGCAACAGTGTAACCTACCTGGGTTTGACTGCTGGCATCTTATATGGTCTCCTGAGCACAACCAAGAGTGATTCCTGATGGTATTCAGCCAGGATTAACTCCTGAGCATTGCCAGATATAACTAAATACCAATATGCATGTATTATTATATGTGCATATATGCTATATATAATATATACATATATTTTATATACTATATATTGTGTATACAACATATGTAAGAAAAACATCTTACATTTTGGATGATATAGACCCATAATTAGGTTCACAAAAATCTTAGTATCAGCAAAGGCTAGAATACCATAGAGGGTTCTGGGGAAACAGTGGTATTAAGGTTCACCAGGAGTACTCTATTAGCTGCCAATCAAAGTTGAGAGGATAATATAGCATTGTTTATTTCCTAAACCAATATTTCTTTTGAACAATTTCAAGACTTCAATACAGTGGCAAATGTAATATAATAAAACCCTGTACCTTGATTCAAAGTCATTAGCATTTTTCTAAATATATTTTTCCCTTTGCTATATTTTTTACCACCTGCACGGCAAACCTGGCAAGCTGCTCGTATAGTATTTTATATGCCAAATACCAGTAACATTTATATTAGGTCATTCCCGTGACCTAATATAATGGTTTGAGGCTCTTTATGTTCTTGGAGCAAGCTGATGCCTTTGGATTCTACTAGCATGAATCAGGACATATGGAGATATTACTGGTGCCCGCTCTAGCAAATAGATGATTAATGGGAAGATGGTGATAGTGATTGTGATATTTATTTTTCTGCCACTTTCCATCTATCCATATTCTCCAAAATCAATTGAGTGTCTTATGACCCCATGACACTTTACTTCTAAAGATTGTGGCACATCTCTTTGATTTACAGGGGTCTATTTCCTGTGGACCAGTCTATGATCAAAGTGTCTGGGATAGTTTGCATATCCACTTCCACTAGATATAATTTTTCTTTCAAAGAACATGTTGGTTTACTTGGAACTTTCTCAATTTTGCATACTTTTCTGAGGTTCTCAAACATATGCAGATGTAATTATTAATTTCTATTGGTTTTAACTTTTTTTTCAAGCATCTCTAATATATTTTATTTTTAATTAAATATTTTATATATACCACTATGAGATATACAATTACAACGTTGTTCATGTTTAGAAGTTTTGGTCACATAGTGTTCCAGCACCCCGCCCTCCACCAGTGCCCATTTCCCACCACCAATGTCCCCAATTCCCTCCTCTTCCCATAGCCTGCCTAAATGACAGGTTCTTTATGTTGCCCATATTTTGGGGACTCTTTATTTACTTTTTATGTTTTATTCTGAATCTCCATATTTCTACAGTGATAATACTGACCTTAACACTACCAATGTGTTTCCTCATTCAGTTGCTTAGTCTGAGTATGCACATAAAAACTTGGGGAGATTTCTCCTCCAATATCATTGTCAAACTTAAGCTTGACAAGAAAAAAGAAAAGGAATGTTTATTTGCATTCCTTTCCCTGCTATCAACCCCCACTGAAGGTTTAGGAAGTGTCATGTCTTCATTTCTTAGATAGCAATAGGTTTTCTGTAATTTGATATGCAGCTAATTGCTTCTCTAAACATCACATTTTAAATTTTATTATACCATTATTAAGTAAAATTTAATGTTTGAAATGGAAAATATTCAAAATAAATTCTGTATAAACAGGGGCCAGAGCGATAGCCCAGCGAGTAGGGCGTTTGCCTTGCACGTGCCGGCCCATGCTGGCCCGGTTCAATCCCCGGCATCCCATATGGTCCCCCGAGCACCACCAGGAGTAATTCCTGAGTGCAGAGCCAGGAGTAACCCCTGAGCATCGCCGGGTGTGACCAAAAAAAGAAAAAAAAAAAAAAATTCTGTATAAACAATGTGCTTACAGAACTGTTACTCTCTTTCCAATCCTACAGGTATAGAAATAAAGATATATAGCTTATTATTTCTATTTCTCCCTCAGAAGGTGCTATATATGTGTATATTGCAAATATTATCCTGTCATACATGCATATGAGTAAACACATGTAAAAATAAATTTTTAAAGATTTTTACTTCTTTAGATACTTAGCTTACAGTCAGTAATTCCATAAACATCTAGTTTCTCTTAATAGTGACTATATCAAGAACAAACTTGGAAAGGCATTAGTTTTGTTTGTGTCAAGGAACACGTTTCATTAATAAAATAGTTTTATGGAAGAATTTTCAGAAAAGAGAGTCAAGTAATTAATAACATGAATTCTATTCCCCGCTTTGTGACTATTGACTGTGAGACTGCAGGGAAGTGATCTAAAGCCTGTTCTGTTAAAAGAGGAAAATAGAACTGACTTTATGAGGTTGGTCATGAACGTTAAGTGAACTGCTGTATGTAAACCTAGACCTCTAAGATGCATGTCTCTATGATTGTAAACTGGAACTATTATGAATAAAAACTTGATCGGTATATATTTTTATGCAAAAATATTTGATGACTTGTGTTCAATTGAACCCCAAGTTACAAAGGTATATTTATGTATTTTACTCATAAAAAATTATGAGATGAATGATGAAAATCACAAGTTTACAATAGCAAGTATTTTGTCTGCCCAACATACTTTATAATCATTTTCAATCACTCAAAAAATAGCAAAAGTATTGAGTGCTGAAAATACATAACTATTACTTCCAAAGAATCTGCTATCAATTTCACACTAGTCTCTTCTATTTTACAACTGTCATGCTCTAAACAGGGGTCTGTAACCTTCAGTCCATGGGCCAAATCTAGCTGTCATGTGTTTTTGTAAATAAAACTTTATTAGAACAGGTCTTCATTTACACATTGCCCAAGGTTATTTTCATGCTCTGATTGTAGAGTCAGGTAGTGCAACGAGTTGCCCTGAAAAGACCAATATTATTACTTTCTGACCTTTTACATTCAAATGTTTTCCATGAGCAGATTGTGTCCATCTTGACCTTGCTGTGCATTCAGTAATTTCAAGTTTGTTGCCTGAAGAAAAATACCAGGCAACTGCAAAAGCTGCAAAAACTGGCCAATTTTCAATAGTGTTTTGTTCCACTCAAAGAACAAGTAGTTAGCCATTTTCACAAGCACACTGATGGTCTGTCTGACACTTCTGATAAGTTTATTGTACTTGAGAGCATGTATTCATACTTTCCCTCTAAATTGTTGAGAATTTTAACTAGAAACAGCTTTCATTATAAAGTTGGAATCATCAGTATACTTAATTTCCCAATAAACAACCACAAGCCTGTCACCACAAGCTTGAGGTTCTTTAGCAATCTACACCTGATGATAACCGTGGGTCTAATGAGGAGACACAGAGCAAGCAAAACTCTGACAACGATATGCCATGAAAATATGCACAAATCATGCTTCGGAGAACGGAAATCTTGAAGCGTCTCAACCTGTTCTGAAATTACTGGTGAATTTATTCCTAGAGTATATAACAGAGTGTAGTTCATTCTTGTTTCCAAAGCATAAGATGAATTATACAGGACTGCAGCATTCCCAGTTACTGACTTGGTGGGAATGAATAAACTCCTGGAAATAAGTTTCAACTGGACTCCAGATTAAAGCCAGTTTGTTTCCTTTAAACAAACAAACAAAAACTCTTGCATGGCGTAGTCTGATACCACGTTCCTCCCATTCTGAGGTTTTTTCCCTTTCCCATCTACTTTCCAATAAACTTTTCTCTTTCCAAATTTCTAAAACAAATGTTTTCATTATATTAAATATTCATGGGCATTTTATTCATTGATAAGATAATTTTGTTACCTTAGTATGCTTTCATTTCATTATTCCACTTTAAATTCTTATTTTATGGTATGTATAATCCAACATGAAATTAGTCTTTTTAAAGATATTGTTGAATCTGACATACTTAAATCCACAATAACAAGTTCCTGATCTCACATAGTCTGGAGGGGAAGGAAAAGAGAAAGAGAGAAAGAAAGGGAAGGAAATAAAGAACCTGCCATGGAGGAGGGCTGGGGGAGGGGAGGGAACCGGGGACGTTGGTGGTGAGAGATGAGCACTGGTGGCGGGATGGGTGCTGGAACACTGTATGACCAAAACCCAAATATGAACTTTTTAATTGTATATCTTTGTAATTGTAAAAATAAAAAATTAAAAAAAGAACACCTAGTCCTAAGAAACAACCAAAAAACAAACAAGAACAAAAATCTATAAAGAAATCATGCCTTATTGATTTTTTTTCAAATATGGGGAAATTTAAGCTAAGAAATCAAAGGTCACATGAATACTGGGACCTGTTTTTTTTCCATTGTATTTTTTATACACCACATAATTAAAGTTCCTTTGACAGGTATGCACCTATCACAAATGTAGTGTATAATAGAACCTCCCAGATATGTCCCAAAGTTGTTGAGTGAACAGTAAAAACAAAAATACACACTCAACCTTGCAATAGCTCCGTATGTGGAACAAATAACTTAGACTTTCTGACCCTTTGATGCTCCATTATCAGAACAGGAATACGATAGCATTTTTCTCACACAATACTGAGAAATTAAAGACAGTATGAAACACATCATTAATAATAAACATAATAAAATATTGATTATTTTATGATAAATAATAAATATTAAGAAAACCCAGTATATTTGTGAACACTACAAATTATGACATTTCCTTATTTAGTATCACTGGCTACAAACAAATCCCAACTTCTCTTGTCACTTGTGATACAACAGGGCTCAATAAATCTGGAATATATTTTTTTGGCTGTTTTGGGTCACACCCAGCGAAGTTTAGGGATTACTCCTGGCTCTGCTCTCAGGAATTATTCCTGGGGGTGCTCAGGGGACCATATGGGATGCCAGGAATAAAACCTATGTCTGCTACGTGCAAGGCAAATGCCCTACCCGCTGTGCTATGCTAAGCCTTAACTCTGGAGTCCTTTCAGTCTGCCTTTGAGAGTGAAGAAAAGTTCTCCCACGGCGGGGTTCTACTGAGATTTACTCCTCAGTGTCTCCTGTCTCATTCGTGCTCCTTTTCAATGCCATAGCAAAATCTGTATGAAAAGTAAGCGAGTCATGTTGTCACTTTACAGATGACACGTGTTAAGCTTAGAGAGTGGAGAATGTTATTTTGGCTCTGGTGATTCTGTGTAAGGGGGGCTTGCAGGGAGGGCTCCCCCAATCTTACCTCGCAGGCAGATCCTTTTATCTGCCCATAAAACTCAGGGCCTGTGGATTCTTTTGTATGTCTGAGTCAGTTATCAGCTGTCACTCTCACATTGTAAAGAGTGGTGTTTTCTCTTTTGCTTTAAAAGCAAGCAAACAATCCAAAGGACTCCTAACTGCGTGAGACCATTGTATGAGGATGGTGTCAGTGTTCCTACAATGGGCTTTCATTATTTTCTCTTGAACTTTAAACCATTTTAGGTAACAAGCTCTTTTCCCTGATCTTAGGATTATTTGGCCTTGTGCCATAGGACAATGGGCCTGGACACTTCTAGTTACACGCTTGAGCTTGTAGGTGTAAGCATCTTCTCAGTTGCTGGCTTCTCTTCTGGGTTATCTCCTGAACTGATAGGAATCAGAACCTAGGAAAAGAATTACAAATGTGCGTGGTCCAGTGGGCTAGAAACCAGCTCGCAAAGGAAAGCACTGAAAACTGCTTTCCAATGTGGCTTCCCTGCAGAACGAGAGTATGTTCCTTCTCCTGCCCCAACTGGTCCCTCCTTCTTCCCCCCAAACCCCCAGTTGAGCCCTAGCACAACCTTCTCATTGGTGTGAATGGAGGTTCCAGAGATGGTTGGTGGTCTTGGCTTTCTGATGGGCAGCAGTACCCAACAGTGGAACCAGGGAAAGATGCCACAGACTTATCAGAGCAGCCATGTGGGAACCATCGAGAACTCTGATGCTCTCTTATCAAATATTCACAATTAAATTTGGAAGGGGGAAATGCCTCCTCCCTGTTTTGTTTGTTTTTCAAACAAACTCCAAAAAAAGCTTATTTGGGAGCGGAGTAGAATGCGAGGAAGCAGCTATTTATGCCATGCCAAGCAACTCAGACTCAGACAGCTCTAAATCAGGCCTCAGATGAATGTACTGGTCAGTTCAAAGGTTAGACAAACAGCTGTTCCTTAAGGATGCGGTCCACAAAGCCGAACTGTTCATTGGAAGGTCTGCAAAGATCTTGGTGGGTTCCCCAAGGAGTCCCTGATATTTGTTTCTGATTGGGAGATAGCCCAAGTGACTCCAAGCTACTGATGACCTCTAGAGTGAGGGCAGGAGGGGGATACTCTGGAGCCAGAGTGATTTCACCAGTCTCTGGGAAAAAAGAGAAGGAAGGGACGCCCACACATACACCAGGGCTTCAGGAAGGCAAACCCTGGCCACAGTTTCGCAGGTCACCGGGGAAGAATGCCAGGGAGCCAAGCGGTCTGCAAGCCTTCTGCTGCAACAAAAAAGTAAAAGAAATTAAAAGTAGTAAATGATCCAAGAATGTCTGCTTGTCATTATTCCACTGATGATTTTGAGGTACTTGAGTTGAAAAAATTCTCCAGATGAAACAGCATATTGCAAAGTGAAAAAATAAAATATCCCTCTCAGAGAGAGATGCGGAGATGAGGACAGAATGTAAATTAGGCGTACAGGTTGAAACACAAAATAAGTTATTTGTTTTTTTTTTAATATTTTATTATACCACTGTGAGATATACAGTTACTGAAGTGTTCATAAGAAACAGGAAGTTGTTTTGATAGTGATTATATTTAAAGCAAAAAGAATTTAAATTCAGGACACAGAAAGATAAAGGTGTAACTTCTTGAGCTCTTGGGAAATTTTGAGGGAACCCACTATAAATATTTCAAGCTTCTTTCAAGAATATAATATAACTTTTTATTTTTTAAACTTGATATTTATTTTTTATAAGACACTTATCATTAATCTTTAACTTGTATAGTCATTCTCCTGTACCACAAAACTTACCATAGTCTGTTTGAAAATTTTGTCTTGTCTATAAATTTGGTGTTGTTCTGAAATAAATAAAAAATAATTTCTCAAGGGAGAAACTCAATTTTGTAAACTTATTTCATTACCAAAAGGCCATTAACTATACAGAAATTAAAGTGAAATTCCTGAGTACTTATCACAAAAAGAGCATCTTGTGGTTTAACACAGGAGAAATTTTTCTTAATAAGATGTGACTTCTTACTAAAAATGCACAACCAAAACTGTGTTTTCTTGGTGTGTGTGGGAGGATTGTATCTCAGCTATTCACCCAGTATCATATATTAGATTATTCATTTATTTAATATTTGCACATTTTTAGAATTAGTATGTTAACATAGATGTTTAATAGTACTGAAATGATTTGGGTCGATATAAGTGTGATTTTAATTAAGATCAATATAATAAGCAACGGGCATTGGGGGAGAATTTGGAGTCTGTTAAGGGAGCCACTTTGCTAAGAATATCTCCCAACTGAACTTGAGTTGATTAGAAAACAAAGATGCCTTTGAGAGAAAGAAGGACGTGTGGAAGGAAACCAGTTTGAGGGAACGAGAGATCTGAATTGAACGCATTAAGTCCCAGTACCATTTCCACCAGACAGATAAAGATAAGAGACTGAAATTGGGACAGTGAAAAGACCTAGAGAGCATTTGGAAAAGTCATAAGTTGATAACTTCACTAGAGAATGGGCAGCAGCAAAGAAAGGGATTTTTAAAAATAGCAACAATGGCCCAATTACATGACTGCAGCTCACATCGCAGTGAAATGGACCCTCTTCATCAACTGTGTCGTGACATGTGAAATCTCTGTGAAAACAGAACTCAGCCCTGCAGTGACTTGTGCCTGTGAGACAGTGAGAAGTTACAGTGAGAAGGCCATAATGGGAGCTCTCTGAACAGATCAGGATGGAGACAGATTTTTATTTAATGGGACCAAATATTGGGACAGATGATATTTATCGCAAGCAAAGAGAATAATAAGGGGGGATGATCAGATTCAGTGGAGAAATTAGCAGGAAGGGGAACAATGTGCCAGAGTAAAAAGGTACCTGTGGTTCTTACATTACTCTGCACCACAGCGTAATGCTTACTTTGGAGCAAATGAGATATTTTATGTGAAAGCTTTTTTTAACAAATAAAGATATATGGTTTCCTTAAGATATAATTATATGTCCAAAGATACATGTCTGTAAAGCACACGGCGGTGATTAAGAAAGAGGATGCCGGGCCAGAGCGATAGCCCAGCGGGTAGGGCGTTTGCCTTGCACGTGGCTGGCCCAAGCCAGTCCGGGTTCAATCCTTGGCATCCCATATGGTCCCCGAGTACCGCCAGGAGTAATTCCTGAGTGCAGAGCCAGAAGAAACTCCTGAGCATTGCCAGGTGTGACCCAAAAAGCAAAAAAAAAAAAAAAAAGAGAGAGAGAGAATGCACTTTCAAACTTCTAAATATTTCAAACTCTGAGGTCCTGTCATGCAGATACTCACTTGATTAAATTGCATAAGCAAATTCTGTTTGGGGGTGACTTCGTGGTGGCAGCACAAGCCCCAGCTTCTAGGCCATTACTCAAACACAGTTCAAAAACAGAAGGGAGGAGAAAAGCATTCCGTGTGGAGCGGAAAGCTCACCGAGTTGAAGGCTCTTTGAATTTTGAAATAAACACACAGGGTTGGTTATCCTATTCATCAATGTACCCAAAGTGCCTAAGGAAGAAATGCCTATCA
This sequence comes from Cryptotis parvus, assembly GCA_021461705.1. Taxonomy (NCBI): domain Eukaryota; kingdom Metazoa; phylum Chordata; class Mammalia; order Eulipotyphla; family Soricidae; genus Cryptotis; species Cryptotis parvus. The sequence continues at coordinate 109,947 of JAJIBD010031203.1, read as the reverse complement.
CATTGTGTCTTTGTTACTTACAAGAGAAATGAGGCCTAATTGGCAGTGCATTTCATTATTATTGTAGAACAAGCAATCAATAACCAAGAACATTGCTTCTACTTAACCCATTCTGGTTCACAAGCATTTCTAGAATCCTGGTGATGAGATAGACTTGTTTCTGTCATCAGATATAAAAATAAGCAAGACTTGTCTGGAAAAACAAAGTTACGAAATTTGCCTATAAATGGACGGACATGAAGAGGATCACGCTGAGTGAAATTAGCCAGAGGGTAATGGACAGATATAGAATGATGGCATTTACTTGCAGGATATAAAAATAAAATAGTACAATACCAATATCCAAGGTCAAGCAAACCATGGATCAGGAGGTCTTGTCAGCGGGTGGAATTTACTGCAAGTGTGTGGAAGTCAGGGGTTAGGTAAGACAGAGAAAGGAACAATGTGCAAATAATTGTTGGAAATAATAATACCAGCCTAGAACTGAGCATTGGATGTAGGCAAAGGGATATACATGATAACCTCTAAATGTGTGTATTGCAAGCCACAATGTGTAAGAGAAGGAAGAGAGAGAGAAAAGAGAGAAAGAGAGAGAGAGAAGTTATAAAGAACCTGCCATAGATTCAAACTGGGGAGTAGGGAGGAAATCAGGAGACATTGGTGGTGGGAAACTGGCACCGGTGAAGGGATGGGTGCTGGAATGCTGTATCACTGAAACCCAAACATGAACATATTTGTAATTGTATATCTCATGCTGGTATAATAAAAAATGTTAAAAATAAGTAAATCATTGTCACTGTCTTCCCATTGTTCATCAATTTGCTCGAGTGGGCACTAGTAACATCTCCATTAGTCCTGTCACAAGCAAGTGCAACCCAAGGGCATCTACTTGCTAGAGGGACAGGAAGAGCCCAAAACCATTCTTCAGGTTATGGAACTGAGGTCCATAATAGTTACTAGCTTTGGCTAAAAAAGTAAATAAAACACGGTAGCTTGCCAGGCTTTACCATGTAGAAAAATAAGTAAAAATAAACAAATAAATGAGCAAAACTGGCCAACATATCTATTTTTATAGAGCTTTATCTAATTAAACCAAATGTATTCTTATACTAGATAAATGTATGGATATATCTGAATAAAATAGGGGAAAATATTGTCTCCAGGACAAAGGTTTTATTTATTTACTTTTTGGGTTTTTATTTGGGGGTGGGGGTCACACCCAGCAATGATCAGGGTTTACTCCTGGCTTTGTACTCAGGAATTATTCCAGATAGTGCTCATGGGACCATATTGGATGCCTGGGATTGAATCCAGGTCAGACATATGCAAATGCCGTACCCACTTTACTATTGCTCTAGCCCTCCATGATAAAGGTTTTAAGGTCCAACAAATGATCTACAGGAAGTCACATTTAAAGGAAGTTGAGAAGATGGTCTGTGATGTAGCAGAAAAGAGTTAAGAAACATAAAACTTGATGCCAGTGATGAAATACTGCCTTCAATAGATGTAACCAATTAGTCCATATTAGAACAGCCTATTTTTGATAGGGCAAAAAACGATTAGGTGGCTGTTCTCAATGAGTCTGAACAGTCTGTTAAGTCCAGGAAGCAGCCTGATCCTAAGTTGTTTGGACCTAGGAATTAAGGAAATTTTGACTCAATTAGTTCTCAGGCCTCATTCTGAGAAACACTACATTTGAAAGTGTTTGATTAAGTGGCACATATGCAAAAGCATGGAAACAGCCAATTTAGGTGAGGTTGTGATGAGAAAAACACCCTCTTCCACCATTGGAGGGAACGCCTCTTCTATCAGCCTTTGTAAAAACCAATTTAGAGATGTTTCCAAAAAGATATGAATATAACCCCTATACAATTCAGCAATACTGCTCTTTACACCCAACTCTAAAACATAAAAGCATTCATTTGAAAGCATCTATCCACATTTATGTTCATTGCTAGAATAGCCAAGATATTGAAACAATCCAAATGTCCAACTATAGGTGAATGGATCAAGTAGTTGTGTTCTATATACACAATGGAATACTATACAGCTTTAAAAAGATAAAATCATGCAACTTGCTACAAAATGGATTTAATGCTGAGTGAATTTGTTTAGATGGAAAAATACAGATACAAAATGATGTCTTGCGTGCGTGAACAGCAAGGTAGCAACAATAGGGCAAATGTAACAAAATGAAGATATGGATCCACATAATGGAGTTGTGGGAAGAGGGAAGAGAGGGTGGGATTTGGGGGCCCTTTGTTTTTTTTAAGTATTTTATTATACCACCGTGAGATATACAAATAAAAAGATATACAATTAAAAAGTTCATGTTTGGGTTTTGGTCATACAGTGTTCCAGCACCCGTCTCTCCACCAGTGCCCATCTCCCACCACCAACATCTCCGGTTCCCTTTCTCTCTTCCCCCAGCCCACCTCCATGGCAGGTTCTTTATTTCTTTCCCTTTCTCTCTCTTTCTCTTTCCTTCCCTTCCAGACTATGGATTACAGAACATACATTAAAAGGTTGTCATATGCATACTTTTGCCTCTGTTTAATGCTCAGTTCTAGGTTGGCATTAGTACCCTCGACAATTATTAGCACACTGTTCCATTTTCTGTCTTACCTAGCCTCTGACTCCCACACGTTTGTGATAATTTCCACCTTTGACAAGACCTCCTGATATATGTTTCACTTGACCTTGGATATTGGTATCATAATATGTACATATATATTTATGCCATGCAAATAAATGCAGTCATTCTGTATCTGTCTCTCTCCTTCTGGCTAATTTCGCTCAACATAATCTTCTCCATGTCCATCCATTTATAGGCAAATTTTATAACTTCATTTTTCCTAACAGCTGCATAGTATTCCATTGTGTAGATGTACCAAAGCTTCTTTATCCAGTCATCGATTTTCAGGCACTCTGGTTGCTTCCAGATTCTGGCTATTGTGAATAATGCTGCTATGAACATAAAAGTAGGGATGGTGTTTCCACTGCGTATTTTTGGTTTCCCAGAGTAGATTCCCAGGAGTGGTATGGCTGGGTCAAATGGGAGTTCAATTTCTACAGCTGAAGACATTAGAAAAAGACCAACAAAAGGAGCCCAACCCAGGCAGAAAAAAAGGAAATAATAAAACTTAGAGAGGAAATCAATGAGTTGGAAACCAAAAAAACAATCCAAAAGATTAATGAAACCAAGAGCTGGTTTTTTGAAAAAAATAAACAAGATTGACAAACCATTGGCAAGACTTGTAAGTCCAGAGAAAGAGAAAACCCAAATAAACAGAATCAGAAATAAAAAGGGTGACATCACAACAGAAACCACAGAAATCCAAAAGATCATCAGAGATTACTTTGAGAGCCTGTATGCCTTGAAACATGAGAATCTAGAAGACATGGATAAATTCCTGTAGTCCTATAACCTCCCACGGCTGAAACAAGAAGACCAATACCTGAATAAGCCTATAACCATTGAGGAAATAGAAACAGTAATTAAAAGTCTGCCCAAACACAAAAGCCCAGGTCCAGACGGATTCCCTAGTGAACTCTACCAAACCTTTAAGGAGGACCTACTGCCAGTCCTTTTCAAGCTCTTCCAGGAAATAGAAGAAACAAAAACACTCCCAAACAGCTTCTACGAGGCACATATCACCCTGATACCCCAAGCAGGGAGAGACAACACAAAGAAAGAAAACTACAGACCAATCTCCCTGATGAACACGGATGCTAAGATCTTCAACAAAATACTAGCAAACAGAATGCAAAGAATCATCAAGAAGATTATACATCATGACCAAGTAGGATTCATCCCGGGAATGCAAGGATGGTTCAACATTCGCAAAGTCAATCAACATAATACATCATATCAATAAAAGAAAAAAATAAAAAACCATATGATCCTTTCAATAGATGCAGAAAAAGAATTTGACAAGATCCGGCACCCGTTCATGATTAAAACCCTCCAGAAAATGGGAATTGAAGGGACTTTCCTCAAGATAGTTACAGCCATCTACCAAAAGCCCACAGCAAGCATCATTCTAAATGGGGAAAAGTTGAAAGCCTTCCCCTGATATCAGGGACAAGACAAGGTTGCCCACTCTCACCTCTTTTATTCAACATAGTACTGGAATTACTTGCCATAGCAATCAGAGAAGAAAAGGACATCAATGGCATCCAGATAGTCAAGGAAGAAGTCAAGCTATCATTATTTACAGATGACATGATATTATACCTAGAGAACCCTAAACTCTCTACCAAAAAACTCCTAGAAACAATAGACGCATATAGTAGAGTGGCAGGATACAAAATCAACACCCCAAAGTCGGTGGTTTTCCTATATACAAATAACGAAAGAGAAAAAAAGGGATATTAAGGAAACTATTCCATTCACAATTGTGCCACAGAAAACCAAATACCTAGGAATCAACTTACCTAAGTATGTAAAGGACCTGTACAAAGAAAACTACAAGACACTGCTCCAAGAGATAAAAGAGGACACAAGGAAATGGAAACACATTCCCTGTTCATGGATGGGGAGAATCAACATTGACAAAATGGTAATACTCCCTAGAGCTCTGTACAGATTCAATGCAGTCCCTATGAGGATACCGATGACATTCTTCAAAGAAATTGACCAAACGCTCCTGAAATTTGTATGGAACAATAAACCCCCAAGGATAGCTAAATCAATCCTCGGGCAAAAGAAGATGGGAGGCATCACCTTTCCCAACTTAAAACTGTACTACAAGGCAGTAGTAATTAAAACAGCATAGTATTGGAATAAAAACAGACCTGTGGACCTATGGAATAGAATTGAGTATCCTGACACCCAACCTCAAACACATGATCATTTAATGTTTGATAAAGGTGCAATGAGTCTAAAATGGAGTAAGGAAATCCTCTTTAACAAGTTGTGTTGGGAAAACTGGGCAGCGACTTGGGGGCCCTTTGTGGAGGGGAGGTGCTGGTGTTGGAATTATTTATGAGGATGGAAAACCAATATCAACGTTATTGTATATCAGAGAAACTCAGCAGTAATTTTCAAGTTTTAAAAAATTAAAATAAACAAAAATTAAAAGATAGAAAAAATCAAATGATTGAGTAGCAATTAAGGAGATAACTGCATGTGTATGATGGGTACAATACTAGGGATTGGGAATTAAGTTCTTGCATTTAAGTGCTACAAATGGGTAAAGTTGGCTTTTTTTTTTGCTTTTTTTGGTCACACCCGGCAATGCTCAGGGGTTTCTTCTGGCTCTGCACTTAGGAATCACTCCTGGCAGTGCTTGGGGGACCATATGGGATGCCAAGGATTGGACCCTGGCCAGCATGGGCCGGCTGCATGCAAGGCAAACACCCTACCCACTGGACTATTGTTCCAACCCCCTGAAGTTAGCTTTTATTGGGGTGAACACGGCACATTTTTCTCCTCTATCTACCTTTGACATTGAACGTGCTAATCAGTCTCAAAAACATGACTGTCTTCTGGACTGCACTTCCTTTCATGACCACGTGAGCACAGTGGTTCCATGTTCTAGCCTTCTGAGGGATTTGTCCCATTCCTTGGGATGCTCTATCATAAAAAATTTATTGTTTGAAATTACACAAGCAAAATGAAAAATTTAAAAAAAATAAGAGACTGGAGTTGGAGAGATAGTACAGCTAGTAGAGTGCCTTGCATGTGGCCCCAAGTTTGATCTCAGCAACCCCTTGGTTCCCCAGCCCCACCAGGAATTATCCCTGAGACTGCCAGTTATGACCTAAGAAAACAAAGGAATAAATGAATAAATAAATAAGCAAATAAGTAAATAAAATAGAGCTTGAACAGCACCATCTTGATTCAATTTTGAATTACCTTCGCTTCCAAATTCTGATAATCTGGCTTGTTTCTGCAAGGTAGATCAAATGATCGTGGAACTTTAAACTTAATAGCCATAGGATGTTGTAAACATTTCTAGAACCAAGATCAGCAAGGCACTGGCTTGTACTATTATCCATCCTGGGAAGAATTTCCATGTTTTGATACTGAAGTAGAGCATCTCACTTCTACAGGAAGAAAAACAAACCAACACAACAGCCATGCGTGTTTCCACAGTGAAATAAACTCTCAGAGAATTTCCCCACAGCTGAATTGATAGATCATTCCAGCAGTTTCAACAGCTTTCTATACGAAAGTCTTTTGGATAAAAGAACTCCAAATCCCACCACTTTTCAAATCCTGGGATTAATGCTGTCATTATTTGCTGCCCATGTCAAACCAGTCCAGAAGAAAGGGGCAGGGCCAGGCAATGGGAACACAATTAGTGAAGAACCTATAGGGGCCTTAAACTTTCCTTATTCTCAACAACTGCGCTGGTGACATTGCACCTTGATTTCAAAACACAGAAGGTTTCCACCTTGAATGTTCAAAAGCAGTGATGAAACTCAAGTCACTCAGACATCAGACATCGAAGGTGCATTTGAGTGATCTGTACCAGTTCACAAATGGGAAGCAATCCCAAAGTATAAGAATTCAGAAAAAAAAAGAAAAAGAAAAAAAAAGATTCCTAAACTTAACCCTAAACATAGAATCCTGAAACTGTCAAAAGAGAATTAGGTCCCTCGTCGGTAGTGAAATAATGTTTAAACTTTTTGACAGCCTAGGAAAGAAGGGCTCATTTGTCTTAATGTGGTTCTTATTTTTAAATCACTAGATGGCTTGGTGGAGTGATTAACATTCTACAACAACAAATGATCGGATTACTGCTAGGTCCTGACTTACTGTAAAGTCTCCAAGGTAAAAATTGCTTTGAGCTGCTCATGAAACTCCATCCTCTTTCGCGGAGGTATGGCTCCTCCAAAGGTAGCCTGTCTGGAGACCTGCTGTTTGGAAAGGGCCCAAAGGCACGGAGCAAAGATGAGGGTTTCAGCAGAGAGACCATTTCTCTCAGAGCCTTTGCTCTGGCAGACAGTGACTGCGGCCTGTGAGTGACAATTTCCAAAGAAGGCGTCACTGGGAGTTCTGAACAATTGTGACTTTTGCCTTGGGAGGTTGGTGGTGGTCCTGCATTCTAATGGTGTGTTGACTCTGGATTGAAATCCTGGAGAATTTTGGAAGAAGGGAAATGTCATATGGAGTCTTGAAAGACGTAATGCAGGCAAAATACATTTCTCAGACCTCTCTCCTCCATGACACACGTGTTCACATGTGCACACATGCACGCACACACACACACACACATTTCATTTCTTCCCTTCAGGGAGAAATCACACATTATGTGAAAGAAAATTAAATCTCGGGTATTTTCTCTCTCACATCTTTTTCTTAGCTATCATAATAAAGACACAAAATATAGTCTCAGAGAAATATTATGGCATGTTGAAATTTGTAGCTACTTAAATTTGTTATTTCTCTGAATAAACTGAGTTATAATAGTAGAATTCCAAAATTCATGCTATCTCCTTATTGCTACTTATCAATAGAGACTTGTTAATGTCAGGTGATTTTTAAGCTTAATTATTGCAGACATTCAGTCTTGATGCACCGTGGAATTCATAATGAAAATTACTGGCTTGTAATTGCAAAAGCTTGAAATCCAGTTGAAATTTGGCCCATATTAGTGACGCTGGCCTCCCGTTTCCTGAAGAGCCAATGAATGGGAAGGCTGAAGGAGAAAATTTTCTTTTGTACAGTCAGACATGCCATATGGGCTCCTGTCTACATGGGCCTTCCACTGATACATGGAATGCGAGCTTGGCCTTGGAGCTGACGGGCTGTGAAATCTGATCAGCTACAGGCCAATCTGCAGGAAGCTGTCATCACCTCCATGAGTTTGCAAAACTTAATAGTGATCCACTTTTACTTTTATAGACCGTAGGCTACTCCAGCCAGGACTGCTTGCAGTGAGCAGAGAGCTTTAACCCTCTCTGTTTTTCTGTCTCTGTACCTGTCTCTCTATGTCTCTGTCTATGTCTCTGTTTTTCTCTCTGTCTCTCTCTCTCTCTCTCTCTCTCTGTGCCACAGTTGAGTCCAGAGTGTCATGCATGCAAGGACTCTTCATCTTTACATTGTTTCATATTATTTTAGGGTTTTAGCCTCGTCCTAGCCTCAATTTCACTTTTAAACCTTCACTTGATATTCTTTGTAAATCTCTGCTTTGTAGGTGCTGGGCACCCAAAAGGCAGGTGTCTCATCAGTGAGATAAGATCTCCTGTGTGTACTATTCACTCCTGCTGCTGTCTTACAATCCCCCAAACCACACCCTTATGGTTGCCAAAGGCACAGAGGAGCATTTTGCTTTGAAGTGACTGTCAGGTGATGTGCTTATGAATCATGTCCAGATGCATTAGCACATAGAGGTGATACCTTCCTTGTAGAAACTCATGATTCAACCTTTCCCTGGGGAGTCATTGCCACTGAAGACAATAAACCTCTATTTCTCCATGAGACCATCCAACATCCTTTCTTTGGAGTTAGTCTGACTGGAAGATGAATTGCGTTTGGCTGCCTAATGACAATGAAGAAGTCGAAGAACAGAGCAAGGATGGCACTGTGGTCCTTTGAGTTCTAATAATTTACATCATCTTCACAAATGTATTTTCTCTTCTTCCTGCAGTGTATGCTTAAGCCATAAAATATCTTTATTCCAAAGCTTTAAAACTCCATCACCATCAAACATGCACCAAGGAAATAGTATCTGGGAGGGCCAAAGGACTGAACCTTTATTTCAGTTGTTCTCAGATGACTAATACACAGGTGAGTGCCCTGGAATAGGAGACTACGTCTTTGGTTTGGAGCCCTTCCATGATTGGTGTGAATTTTAAATAAAATGTGTTTTGAATTATGTAACACTAAACCTGGTATTAGATGCTCAGTAAATGCCAGCTGAGTGTGAATTGGGGTGATTTGGCGTCTTGGAGACATTGACTCATAAATAGAGATTATTACTACATAAAAAAGTAATTCTAAAACACAAGAGATAGAGAATACATGAGGCATTCTATTTACCTACCTATGTTAATAATTAACTATTTTATTTTGATGGTAACATTTCCCAAGATCAATTGCAGAGCTAATTTTCAAATGTCAGGTTTTGAAAATAAAATAGATAAGGGGAGAAAAAATGAAATAAAGAGAGAAGGAAAAGGAGAGATAGAGGAGAGAAGATGAGCATTGCATAATAGCTCAATCCATGAAATGGAAATGCTGCAGAATAGTATTTTAAAACAAATTTGATTATGAGTACTGCTTTAGGTTAAGCCCACACTCCTAACTGTGAAACAGCCCTAAGATCTAGAACAATAGATGTATGCATGAGCTGTATGACCTCAATCAATCCTCTTGTCTTTGACATTGGGATGGCAATGGCACCTGCTTCCTAGTCCTGGTAGAATTTAATGAGATGGCACGGTTAATGAATTAAACAGCAGCTGAGAGGAAAGAAGATGTGCTATGATGATGGATTACCTCTAGAGCTTATAAAACCTCAAGGATGGACATGCTTACTCCATGTTCCAAAGATACCTCCAAAATAAGGGGCTGGAGAAATAGGACAGTAAGTAAGGTACTTGCCTTGCATTTGACTGCAGCAACCATCACCCTGATTCATATCCCTAACAAAAATAAGATCTGAGCATGGCCAGGAATCATTCCTGTGCATAAATAGCCCCTGAACACCATTGGGTGTGATCGCCACACATAACAAAGCAAGTAATAGACACAGTGTGATATATTCAGTCTTATAAAACAAATATGCTTCCATATGGGTGAATTTTGAGGTGATTGTGCTCAGTAAAATAACCCAGCCACAAAATACAAATAATGTGTGCTCCGGTTTACAAGTGTCACACAAAGAGATCAAACTCATAGACACAGAGAAGAGAATTGGCTACCAAGACATGAAAATGGGATTGTTAATAATTATAAAGTTAATGGGAGAAAATATTTAGAGACACACAAGAATGACTCTAATTAATACTGATCTGTACACCTCAAAATGGCAAATTAGCAAACTGTATGTTGTTTTAGATAAAATTTACTTTAGCAATTGGTCATTTAAAGAAATATAAAACAATCCCTATCACTATCTTCCCATTCATCATCAATTTGCTCGATGGGCTCCAGTAACATCTCCGAATGTCCTGTCTCATGCTAGTAGAACCCAAGGGCATTTGCGAGTTCCAGGAACATAAAGAGCCTCAAACCATTCCATCAGGTCATGGGAATTACCTAACATAATCGTTACTGGTATTTGGCATATCAAATATGACACAGGCAGGCTTGCCATGTGGGTGGCATACTCTTGTAGTCACCTCTAAATACAGCATTTATTGATGAACTGTGTGGCTCCTTGGCCAAGTGAGCCGGGCTGTGTAGGCTCATCTGCTGGATGGAGTTCTGAAGAGAGGGAGGTCCGGATGTGGAAAATGGCAGCCCTCATGGAGTGGGGAGGTTGTCTGGCTTGTTGTGAGGCTCTGCTAGTGTGGCGGGCCAGGGCTAGAACCCACCATCCCTCCCAGGTTCCTCGTGAGCAGCTGGGCACAGGGAGAGCTGGTAGCAGCTCTGTCTCATGTCTGTGAGTCTCTGGATCAGCATACCTGGGCGGATTGAAAAAAAAATATAAAATTTTTTTTCATAAAATAATACATTTGTTTATTTTGTTGGATCATGTCTGGCATTACTCCTGGCTCTTCACTCAGGAATCATGCCAAATAGTGCTCAGGGGACCATGTGGGGTGCCGGGATTCAAACTGAGTTGGCCAGATAAAAGGCAAGCATTTTATCCACTGTATTATCCCTCTGGCCAAAAATAAAATATATTAAAATTAATATTAAAATAATTTCATTTTCATCCCACAATGGTAAACATAATGGAAGTGACTTCAGCGAGTAGACTTTTGTCTTTAAATAGAAAAAACCACAGAAAGCAAGGGATAACAGTGCATCTTTCAATAACAATGTGATTACAATTGTTAAAGTCTATAAAGAATTACCTCACTGTCCCCAGCTGTACAAGACATATCAGGTGACCCATAGGAACATATGTGGCCTCCACTCTCTTAAGAGTCCAGTCCTTCCCCAGAGGAGGAATAATCAGCATAGAAAATTGAGAAAGAAAACAGTGTGTGTGTGTGTGTGTGTGCATTTGTGTGTCTCTGTATGTGTATGAACGGCAGTGGACTATTGTGTACAGTTCATGAGTCTTTTCCTTTTTTTTGCTTTATACTAACAAGGTATGGTAGCATGTTAAAATTGACTAAGGAAGCATGCCTTATCCTGACAAGGCATTGGCAGAGGAAGCTTTTCAGAAATTCAAAGGACATTTCTAAAGAATAACTTCTAATGACTTTAATGAATTGAATAATAATTTAATATCCCCTCATGAACAAAGAAGAATCACTAAAAGCAAGTTCAGTGTTAAATAATTTAGTCTGAGCATATTACTATTTCTAGAAAAATGAATACGATATACAAATCCTTTCCACAATATTTTTTGATTGTATTGTTGAGATACCACCAATATATTTATTCACTTATTCATGTATTCCACTAACATTTATGAGACCCCTCTCTGCTCTGAACTTTGTGTAAGGTGTCACTTGCAACATACTATAATTCTGTATGTGTTATCTACTGAGAAAAAATACAAAATCATAAAAATCATATACATAACACATCTAGCAGTTTTATGGTTAAGGCTCTGGTAAAAATAAATCCAAGAAAGGCCAGGCTGTCTGGGAAGGGGCTAAATGTTGTTAGGGAGAGTCTCAGCAAAGGTCTCCCTTAGAAGATATATAAACAGAGAGGAGGTAAACTCATGTTGAGTCACACTCAAATAAAGTATTGTCAGTGTTTCACTGGCACATCAAAGCTATTGCCCTTGCCATAGATTCAACCCCAGGCCAATTCTTGTATGGAATTTATTGGCATATTAGGTGATCCATTAGCAACTTACAATCTCACTCTGGATTACGTTAATGTGCAATTTATCTAATCTTGTTGTACCTGTTTCCTCAAATGCAAAATAGGGATCAAGTAGTAGCAACTCCACAGGGTTGTGTAAGGACAACCATTTCATGATATACAAGCACTCAGAACAGTATTTGTCTCAGATAGAATAAAGGCTCTGCAAGTATTACCTCATTTCTTTTTTGTTAGTTTTTAATAAACATAAGAATATAATACCTCCTAGTATACTTCTTTTTTATTTAATTTTTTTTATTTTTAAAATTACAAAGATATACAATTAAAAAGTTCATATTTGGGTTTTGGTCAAACAGTGTTGCAGCACCTATCCCGCCACCAGTGTCCATCTCCCACCACCAACGTCCCCGGTTCCCTCCCCCTCCCCCAGCCCTGCTCCATGGCAGGTTCTTGATTTCTTTCCATTTCTCTCTCTTTCTCTTTTCCTTCCCCTCCAGACTATGAATTACAGAACATACATTAAAGGGTTGTCATGTGTATCTTTTTGCCTCTATTTAATGCTCAGTTCTAGGTTGGCATTAGTACCCTCAACAATTGTCAGCACACTGTTCCATTTCTGTCTTACCTAGCCTCTGAATCCCACACATTTGTGATAATTTGTATACTTCTACTGTCAGAGCATGATATTATTAAACCTGAGATGTTTAAGTGAGGAATGTTTTATTATAAAGTTACATAGGTTGAAGCTTTTATTTATAATTTAATTTATGACTTTGGATTTATGAAACAAATAAAAAATAAAGAGCAGAATTTTGAGGAGAAACATAAGTGCTGCTCTATGGACTGAAATTTTTAGGAACAGATTTAATCCATTTTTCCCTATGTAATTATCTTGAGTGGCTCCCCTTTTTGTTCAAAACCCACATCAACTTAGTAACTGTTTTTACTCATAGAAAAATTGTATATTCTGAAAAGAAAATGAATATTTGGAAGAAAGGAAGCATTGAATGAGTTAGTACCCAGGATATACATAGAATAATTTGAAGGAAACCAGACTCGAGTGTATTTACAAAAAGTGAAATGTGGTGACAATTCTACTATTACTATCCATAGTCTGTGAAAAACCAAATGAGATATCATTAACAGCAATATTGCCTTGTCTGATGAGCTGAATGTCTGGGAAAATAGGATCCCAAAGTTAAAAGGGTCCTACCATAGTTTCTGAAAAATGGAAGTCAAAGATTTGCTTTATCAGCAATACTGTTGTCTTCAGCATTCACGTTTTCTCCTAGTGGCGATGCCAAAACACTTCTCCATTGTTTCCTTTCCTTTTTCTTGTTAAAGAAAACAGTAAGGTGTCCCAAAACCAGGAGATTGCTGCTTCCCTCTGAACTATGTAAAGAACAGAAATACCAGTTCCCTAAACAAAGCAACAAGCAAATTTTTCTTCAATAACCCAAAGATCAACAATGCATGTTTTCCATTCTTTCCAACGTTCTTTTGTTATACTCCAAGTCCATTTCTTCCAATAGTAGCAACTTTCTTTTCTCTCTCCATATACTCAAATATGTCGCCTTCCCTGGGTTATTAATCACACTTTGCACTTAAATGGCCTGAGTTTAAAAAAAGGCATTGCTTAGAATCTATAAACAGTCATTAGTCCTTAAAGAAAAAGGATAAGGGAAGAGAAAAATCTCAGGACATTATACGCTTTGTAATAATCTAATTCTATTTACTGAGTCTGTGTAGCTACCCAGAGGGTTACTATCTCTAATAAGGATTCATGTTTATTAATTTATCTCTAGATGTGCAAACCAATGACAACTTTTCTACAGAGAAATTCATGAAAGACCCAAAGCAACAGCCAGTCCCTGCACTCACTCTAGCCACTTCTCCACTGTGTGGTTGTAAGTCTCTTCCCTTTTTTCCCCTTGGGTGTCCTGAGGCCTCCCACTGAGATGTCCCTACCCCCAACCCCTTTAAGTTGCATTCACTGACCTGCACACAAAGACTGGTTGTTCATGTTTCCCCCAAACTAGCACTTTTCTAAAATAAGACTGCTAGTAAGATCAAATTTAATTTGAGTTTGGTTCTGCATTGCTTTGCCAATCACCTGGCAGGGTGCCTGTAGTAAACACAAAATATTTATTATTGGCTAAAAAATGTTATTGTTCAGGGTAAAAGTTAATCTCTTTATGAACAGATTATATGAGTCCAGACAAATGTAGTAAGCGCTCTAATACCCAGTACTCTCCTTTGCTAACATTTGGGAAGACAAGCCTATATGTCAAGTGCTATATTCAGTTTATATTCAGCCTATATGTCAAGTGCTATATCTTTTCACATGGAAAAGATATTCTTACTAATGTTTTATTGAAAGTATTAAAGAACAGTGGAATTAAATAACTTTTCTACTAGTAAATTTAATAGTGACGAATTTGGAGATTTGAATCTAGGTACCAAGTCCCAAGTGCCCATAAATTTATTCTCCTATTTACCTACCCAAACTATTTACTTATTTTTCAACTTTATTTTATGACCAATGCGAAAAAACAATAGAATTTTTAAAAAAATAGAATTTTATATTGATTGGCTCTGGAATACAAAGACAGATCTTAATCTTCTATCTATTTTATACTTATTAGCTCTGAAGATAACTGATATTCAACATTTAATAAAGGGTCAGAATATTTACCTTGTTTATTTATTACAATTTATCTGACCATTACTATTATTAAATAAACTAGGAGTTGCAAAGTGTCAGCATTTAATAAATAAAACTATTTGATTTAAATAGAATCATGAATAGTAGCAACTTACATTTTTTGAAGTAACCTACAAAGGGAACATAGAGAATATTTATTTTAGCTGAAATGCCTCAAGTTAAATATTTATAAAAAGAATAGACCTTAAAAGGCCTCATCACCAGAAAAAAATATATCATTACAAGGATGAATGTAAGCAAAGTATGTTGTGGTGCCCACATGAAATCATCATGCGAACCTTAAACTAATATAATGTCACATATTAATTATATTTTAATAAAACTGGGAAAATGTTTATAGTTAATGAATAATTTGGTAAATTAGAATTTTTCTAGTAGCTTCAGTGTAAAGGTATCATCTTAAGTATATAGATAAGTCTGGGTCAAAACACAATCACTGCTAGCAACAATAAAATAAAATAATCTGATTTAAAAAAAAATTAGAAAGGTAATAGTAGCCATGGTTTACAGATGAGGCAGTGTTCCAAAGCTCAACTGTTAGAGGCAGAGCCAGAATGCAAAGATGGATCTATCTGATTCAAAGTTTCTGTGCCCTGGTTACATGAGTTACTGCTTAAAAAAGCAGGGTTTTAGCTAACATACACATTTCTCTTCGAGGGGTGCACGGTTTGACCTAGCTTCTGTTCGGGGCTCTCAAGAGCAAGGAAGCTCATTAATTCACCTAGCCCGTTCCATAGGATGTGCAGAGCAGAGAGAAAACTGTGTGGACACCACAGTCAGTCTCTGGAATTAATTTTAAGATTATTGAGGAAAGCCGCTATTTCACTTACTTTCCAAGACTAGAGATTAGCCCTAAAACGTTGATGTTAATAATTGGCATGAAAATTTCACTCTTTTCAAAATCAGCTGACCTGAACAAATTTGATTTTCAGATGCATGAGCTCAGTAGACCCCCAAATAGAATTTTTTTTTTGGAGGGGGGGAGACTAAGGTATGCTCTGCTCAAGGTATGGAGGACAGATTAAAGCAATGAACCCAGCAGTTTCAGCATCTTCCGAATATGAAGAGCAGGTCATAACGTAAAAAAGAAAATAGGAAATAAGGCCCGGAGGTTGGGAAGCCTGGAGTCAGTTCAGACTGTCTGAATCACTTATGTTGTGGTGGTGATTTGAGCTGACAAAATGTTATTAGACGGATCGTTCTCCCCTCAACACTGTTTGCTTTGGGAAGTCAGGCAGAGATTTATTATGGCTGAAAGCCTTTACAGCTGTCGGATGTAAGTGCTGGGTTAAGAGAGTTGAAAATATCAGCTGAAATTAATAACATGAGTTGTGGTTTTGAATATTTGCAACAGTTGCTATAGGAGAAAAAAGGACCATCATTTTACTAGACATCCATGATTTCAAATATATATACATATTTAAAATCAGAGTATAATGTTATATCTATCATAACATAATCAGGGTAACACAGATATCTAAAGAAGTAATACAAATCACAGGCAACCAATAGACTGTCACTTTAATGTGAAGATATTACTTTCAATATCTACAATAATACAGAGATCAAACACTAAAAGTAATGACTTTGTAAAGAAACCCACTCTGTAACAATCACTACAATTCATGAGAGTCTGTAAAGAGACTGAAAAATCCATCTAGAAGATAAAGATATATACATTGATGAAAGATGAAATAGATTACAAGAATAAGTGGAGATGTTATGGTGATAATAACTACTTTTATATTTTCACACATGGCATTACTCTAATTATTTTATTTATTAATCTGCTTTGGGGAAAACATAAACTGAAATAGATAAGAAAAGATATAGGGTTTTGCTTTCATTTCTTGTCCTACAACACAAAATTTCATACATCTTAAAGAGATAAACACTTTTGGGGTTGCAGAACTACTCATGGCTAATGTTCATTATGAAATTTGAAGTGGGAGAATATATTAAACAGTGGCTTGAGCTTATTTAGCCAGGAATCCCTTCCTTCCAAACAGGGCGTTCAAACCCAATACATCAATATCCTTCATGAGCTGTATTACGATTCACCACCAGGATCTCAGCATTCTACAAAGAGTGATCATCAATGCTAAAAGAGGGTTTCGGCAGGGTGATACCATTTCACCAAAACTCTTCAGTACTACCCTTGAGAACATCATGCGACAATTAGAATGGGAGGATTGGGAGTGAAGATAGATGGTCGGCAACTAAACCACCTCCCCTTTGCTGATGACATCGTTCTAATAACACCAAACATTAGCCAAGCGGCACAAATGCTGGCTGAATTCGATTGAGAATGTGGAAAGATAGGTCTACAGCTGAATCTCAACAAAACTATGTTCATGAAAAATAAACTAGTTCCAGGGGCCCCATTCACTCTCAATGGAACAAACATCTCTGAATGCAGCAGTTATGTGTACCTAGGTCAAGAAGTCAACATGATGAATGACCTAAAACCTGAGCTGCGCAGGAGAAAGAGAGTGGCATGGAATGCCTTCAAAGGCATCGAAGAAATAGCTAAAAGACAAAGAACCTCTGGCTCCAGGCACATCTCTTCAACTCCAGGCACATCTCTCCCTGTATTAACATATGCTTCAGAGAGAGACCTGGGCCCTATGAAAGCAGGATGAGAATGCTATTCTGGTCTCCCAAAGAGGAATCGAAAGAGCTATGCTTGGAATATTATGCCTCACTCAAGTGAAAGAAGGATTCCAGAGCTCCGACCTCTGTTGCTGTTACAGAGTCAGGGACGCTGTCTCATTTGCCAAGGCATCGGGAAATCAGATGGGCTGGATACTGTAATGCGACTTGGAGACGACTGCTGGACTAGAGCTATTACTGACTGGATCCCATGGGATGTCAAAAGATCACGTGGCTGCCCACCTACAAGATGGTCAGATTTCTTTGTCAAGACCCTGAATGAATGGTTTAAGCCTCTGTATTCCTGAAGCAACCAGATGCCATTGGGCTACACTGGCATATGATAGGGTCAAATGGAAATATTATTGTCGCCCACTTGAGCAAATCGATGAATAACGGATGTCAAGTGATCAAGTGATCCCTTCCTTGGGAATATCTAATAATTTAGTTTCCTCTGAAAACTCTAGGAGAAACACTGAATGGAAGTGTATGCAGAGTTTTCCCATAACTTTACCAGGTAGCAGAAACAAAGAATATTGATATCAAGCATAGCGGACTCAAATGGTGAAAGGATCCTTATATAGGACAAGTGAGTTACCTGCATGCTTCTACCTGCATGCTTCTATTTTCTTAAGAACACAGATTCTGTTCTCAACTAAAAATGTATTTGCTCAAATTTACACAAATGTAATCATGCCTGAGGGCACTGGTAGACTATTACCAGTAGTAATATACTAACACTAATCACCCAGGCCACCTGTTGCTAACATCTCACTGACCATATTTTGCATTTTGGCCAATTTACCTTTAGCCTCTGATCACCTCATGCCATTTCCCTAGGCAGTTGCTATACCCAATAACCCTCATTCACTTAGAAACTTCCTTCACCTCACCACCAACACTTAAATACTTATTCTGTTGACAAGATGACACCAATGATAAAGTAGCAGGGCACTTGACCAAAAGATAAAACCAGAACAAGATTTGACCTGTGCCCAGTGATTGGTAAAGGAACTAGTTCTTGAATGGATAAGGTTTGCTTTCTCCCTGGTAGTGACCATTCTCATATGGAACTCAGCTTCTCTGCCCTCCCTCAGTACCTCAGGATGCGTTTGCATACGAGGAGTTCTTCCAGCTAGTATGAAAGGAGTAAGAGACAGACCCTGAGGGGAAAATAATCAACAAACCAATGAGAGTCACCTCAGAATAAACAACAATGTCTCACCTCGATCTTGACTACAGCCTCCAAAATGTGGAGAAAAATCTCTGCCTTTTGTTTAGTCCATGGTAATAGTGTGGCTCTTCCCCCTCACCTCGCCACAGCAAACACCACATGTATTTTTATTTCTTTTTGTTAATTTTTAAACTTTATTTAAACACTGAGATATACAAAGTTGTCACTGTACAATTGTTTCAGGTATTCGGTATTCTAATACCAGTTCATTGGTTCCAATACCAATGAACAAACCATGTCCTTACATAGGTGTCTGCCAGCCCAGCCTCAGGAAAGCAAAACTCTAGTCTGTGTCCAACCACACCACTCTCCTGAGGCAATAGTATAAAACATAAAGTTTTCTTTAACTCTAGAAACACTCTCCTTTGTACTGCAAAGATGGGCTTCTCCAACTAAGACTTGCTTCCTTAAAGAGTGTAGATGAGATTGTGAGACAGAAATACCAACTGCTTCAAAATGAGACTGGGAAATTAGCCAAAAAGGAAAAAAGACAGATAAAATGATTGCATTTATTTGCATGACATAGATATATACACCTATTATAATACCAATACCCAAGGTCAGGCGAAACATGGATCAGGAGGTCTTATCAGAGGTGAAAATTACACAAACGTGTGGGAGTCAGAGGTTAGGTAAGACAGAGAAGGGAACAGAGTGCTAATAATTGTCAAGAGTGGGGCCGGGGCGATAGCCCAGCGGGTAGGGCGATTGCCTTGCACACGGCTGGCCTGTGCCAGCCTGGGTTTGATTCCCGGCATCCCATATGGTCCTCCAAGCACCGCCAGGAGTAATTCCTGAGTGCAGAGCCAGGAGTAGCTCCTGAGCATTGCTGGGTGTGACCCAAAAAAGCAAAAAAAAAAAAAAAAATAATAATAATAATTGTCAAAAGTGCTAATACCAACCTAAAACTGAGCATTAAATACAGGCAGTAAGACACACATGATGACCTCTAAATGTATATATTGCAATCCACTATTTGTAAGAGAAGGAAGAGAGAGAAAGAAATAGAAAGAGATAATAAACCGACCATAGAGGTGGGGGAGGGAATCGGGGATGTTGTTGGTGGTAAATGGGCACTGGTGTAGGGATGGGTGCTGGAACACTGTAAGACGTAACCTAAATATGAACATCTTTTTAATTATATATCTCATGGTGGTATAATAAAAATACTAAATAAAAAAAACAAAATGAGACTGGATTATTAAGAGGGAATTCCATAGAATTCCAAATTTCGAATTGATTTTGTATTTGGTGTGAAGCATCAAGTGGGTGTTGAGTCAAGTAGAAGTGAAAGTATGATGCCCCCTCTGTAAGGAGAGATCTGCTATCCCAGTTGAGATCACCAGTAGCCATGTTGTTCTGCCAATTCCCATCACAGCAATAAGGCAGGGTGAACCTCACTGAAACGATCGTTATTTCTGTTGGCCCAAGCAATGATTCCTTTTCCCAAATTCCTTAATCTGAAGCTAAATGGCAGTAAAATCCCTTTTTGAATTACAAATCATATAAACTTCATTTCAAGCATGGGAGTAAAAATACGTACTTAAGTTTTATAGAGTATAAAATTTTCTGGGGAGGTAGTCGGTAACATACAACAAGTTAGCACATAGATTATTTAATAAACCATAAAAAGCCACAAGTATTTTTTCTTTCTTTTCGTTAATTTTTAAACTTTATTTAAACATAGAGATATACAAAGTTGCCACTGTACAATTGTTTTCTGTATTCAGTATTCCAATACCAGTCCCACATATTTTTCTTAATGTTCAAAAAATGCAAAAGTTTACTTTTGTTGATTCCTGCCTTGGAGATAATGAAAGAGATATGGGGAGTTTGAGTAGCTTACCAAAGAGTAGAGAATCCCTAAGACAGGCATCAGCAACTAACCTATAAGATCTTAGGCACTATGATATACTGTCACTCTCTTCCCGTTCATCATCGATTTGCTCGAGCGGGCCCCAGTAATATCTCCATATGTCCTGTCTCATGCTAGTAGAGCCCAAGGGCATCTGCTTGCTCCAGGAATATAAAGAGCCTCAATCCATTCCAGAATGAGGTCTATAATTGTTACTGGTATTTGGCATATCAAATACAACACGGGTAGCTTGCCAGGCTCTGCCGTGATGATATACTACTACGTTATTTTTATAATTTATAATTCAGGTAAGTCTGAAATTGAATCTTTTAAGTAAACAAGGGAATCTTAAAACATAGACATTCTGTAAAGGGTGGATGTATGATCATTTTTAGATTAAGCAAACAAAGTATGCACTGATCTCCTAATCAAATTATCACTGGAATACTAACAGTCATCTAGCACGGCATTTTCTTGCCTATATGGCTTCATGTTTAAGGTCCTATCAACTCCCTTAAGGAAATTATGATTCTTAGTAAGAGTAGATTAAAAACTTTGGGATGGGGCCGGAGTGATAGTCCAGAGGGTAGGGGCGTTTGCCTTGCATGCAGCCAACCCGGGTTTGATCCCTGGCATCCCATATGGTGCCCCAAGCACTGCCAGGAGTAATTCCTGAGTGAAGAGCCAGGAGTAACCCCTGAGCATCCCCAGGTGTGATCCAAAAAGCAAAAAAAAAAAAAAAAAAAAAAAAAAAAACTGGTAATCTTTCCACTAGTATATTGGGAGATTAACAATAATTTTGGATGCACTCAAGCTCATATTTTGTCCAGCAATCAGTGATATTACACTCTGAATACATTGACAAGCTCAAACAATGGTCTTTGACATGATTTGTATGGTTTAAGAAAGATTGAGAATAAAGTCACATGACATCTTAGAAACTAGGGAACTTCCGAGCTGAGATTCCTTTTACTTCCAGTGAGACCTACATTTCTTAAAATGCCAGAAAGATACCCCACCTCTCTGTCTGTCTCTCTGTCTCTGTCTCTATTAATGTCTCTGTCTCTATTACTCTCTCCTGTTTTAGGGTCACTGTAGGTGGTTCTTAGGTCTTATCACTGGCTCTGTGTTCAGGGATCACTCCTGGCAGGCTCTGAGAACCATATGGGGTGCCAGGTCTCAAACCTAGGTCGTTAATGTGCAAATCCACTGCCTCACCCATTGTTCTATCACTCTGGCCCCAAGATATACTTCTCTTTAATCAAATTCAATCTTCATTCTTTCTCCAAATTATGCATGTAGGGGCCTAGGAGGAAGCCTAGAGGTATACAACATTTGCCTTGCACCTTGATAGATCTGAATTTGATTCCACCCTCCTAGCCAACTCCCACATACCAAAATACCCATGAATTATACAGGAATGAGATATTGTGTGATACCTGGTAGTGGCAACTAGGAAGTTTAATAAGATCTAGTTATTTGTACCCAGAGGAGTTCTTGTTATCTTAGAGTGCCATCTTGCCACCTCGCTATGCCTTTCTCTGTGGATCCCTGTGACACTGTGCATCCAGTCATGTAGCTGCAGCTGTCTACACATTTTCTATGGGAGAAAAATGTCAATTTAGAAAATCAGATCATTAAAATTTAGCTATTGAGTTGGATGAATTCTTTATACTATTTTTGGTGATTAACTCTATTGTATAGATGATTAGGTATTATGTTTCACCGTTCTGCAGACTGACTTTCATTTGTGAATGGTATTTTTTGCTGCATTTGAGACTCTGTTGTGCTGAGGGTCTTCAGACTGGGGCTCAGGTGCGAGTCACACAGCCTGGAAATTTGGTAAATTCTAAGCAATGGAAGTGCTTCACCAGGTGAGGAGGAAGCTATGCAGTTAGCTATGGGGGGGTTAGCATACATTTGATAATGCTCAACTTGAGGGGGAGAGTAAAACAGTGGGCAGGACACTTGTCTTTCACTTGACCCATGTAGGTTTGATTCCTGGTACCCAATATGGCACCCTGAGCCTAGCCAGGAGAGATCCCTGAATGCAGATCCGAAGTAGGTCCTGAGTATTGCTGGATGTGGCCTAAAAAACGAAAAGAAATAAAAGAAATCTCAGTCATCTATGTTTTTATGTTTTCCTAAATCTTAGCTATGCTCTAGAGTTGTATTATGTTTTACTGCTTTTTATTTACATTCCTCTGGTGGTGAATCGATTTGAGTACTTTTCATGTGCTATATGTCATATATGCATGTAAAAATTAATATTTTTCTAACATATTTTCTAATATTTTCTAATTCTAATATTTTCCCCAAATAGTAAGTACTATTAAAATTTATTGGTATCTGTGATATTTCATTCTTGACATTTTCTTGTTAGTATTATATACCACACATGTCAAGAAAACAGAGAATATGGTGTTCTATATCATTTTAAGTCAAGAGGTATCTTTTCTACAATGCCTCCTTCTCATAACTTATAAATGTTTATTTATAGATATAAATACAACAGGTTTATAACTTTACTCTTGAATAACAAGATAGATAGCTTATCAGAGAAGAATCTTTAATTTACCAAACTGCTTTCTTAGAGATTAATTTTTTTTGTTAATAATAAAAGCTACAGGGGCTGGAGCGATAGTCCAGCAGGTAGGGAGTTTGCCTTGCACACTGCAGGCTCATGCCGGCTCGGGTTAGATCTCCGGCATCCCATATGGTCCTCTGAACACCGCCAGGAGTACTTCCTGAGTGCAGAGCCAGAAGTAATCCCTGAGCATTGCCAGGTGTGACCCCAAAAGCAAAAAATAAAAATAAAAATAAAAAAATAAAAGCAACAGTATTGTTCCATTAACAGTGTAAGCAGTAGCTAACAAGAATTAAGTAATTCCTATGCACAGAATAACTAATTAAAAACTTTTATGAGCTGTCATATTGAACTTTAATAACAAGAGTATGCTTAGGTAAATATTGGGTAAGATCTTATGCAATAAGATAATGAGAGTGGAAACTCATCTGACAAGTGATGGAGTGATGATCGGACCCAATAATTTTTGAACTTAAAGTTGTCACAACTAGTTCCTGAGTAGTGCATTACATGCACACACTTCACTTGGTCAGCTCTGCAACAGTTTTTATATCTTCTGTATCCTGCTTGTTCGTTTTTGCTTTTTTGGCTTTGCTTTTGGTGCCAAAGTCAACATATCACTGTAATCATATTAAGGAGTTTATCCTCTCTCTGTGTTTTCTTCTAGAAGTTCTACGCTTCTAGGGCATTACAGTTAGGGCATTCAGTTTGTGTTAATTGTTGTGTGCAATGAAAGTTAGTGGTTCAGCATGGTGGCCGGCATGTAACTACCAAACCACGTGGTCCAGCGTGCTGGCCAGCATGTAACTACTAAGTCACAAAAAGCTATCGCCTCAAGTCTATCAGCATGACCAGAATCAAAAGCAAGTGTTGGTGATACTGAGGGGAAAATGGATCTCGAGTATTTTTTTTTTTGTGGAAAAGAAGAGCTTTGCAACAACTCGGAAAATTGTAGATCACTTTTTTAAAAGTATATGATTTGGCAATTTCATTTCTGGTACTAAGTCAAAGAAAACAAAGGTTCTATTTAACAAAAAACATATGAATCACACATCCGTTCCATCCATTGAATAATTATTATATTACTCAATAAATGAGAATAACCAAAATCTACATTTATGAATGAGTGGAGCTATATATATATATATATATATATGTATATATATATATCTCCAATTTACATTTATGAATGAGTGGAGCTATATATATATATATGAGGAGCTATATATATATATAGCTCCACTCATTCATAAATGTAGATATATTTATACATATATGCATATATATAGCTCCACTCATTCATAAATGTAGATATATTTATACATATATACATATATATAGCTCCACTCATTGATATATATCAATATATATCAAATTAATTGTTTTGTATCCAATTAATTAATTGTTTTATATATTTAGCAAAACTAATTGTTGTTTTGTATATATAGTATCACTGTCTTCCCATTCATCATCGATTTGCTCGAGCAGGCCCCAGTAACATCTCCATATGTCCTGTCTCATGCTAGTAGAGCCCAAGGGCATCTGCTTGCTCCAGGCACATAAAGAGCCTCAATCCATTCCGGAATGAGGTCTATAATTGTTACTGGTATCTGGCATATCAAATACAACATGGGTAGCTTGCCAGGCTCTGCCGTGCAGGTAGCATACTCTTGTAGTCATCTCTAAGTCCAGCATTTATTGATGAACTGCTGCGGCTGCAAGCGGACCGCGAGCCAGGCTGTAATAGGCTGGTCTGCTGGGTAGAGTTCTGAGAGAGAGAAGTCCAGATGTGGAAAATGGAGGCCCTCATGGAGTGGGGGTCATCTGGCTTGTTGCAAGGCTTTGCTGGGGTGGCGGTCCAGGGCTAGAACCCGCCATCCCTCCTGGGTGCCTCGTGAGGGGCTGGGCACAGGGACAGCCAGTAGCAGCTCTGCCCCATGTCTGTGAGTCTCTCTTTGTATATATAGCAAAGCAATAACAATATGGAGTATTATTCAGCCTACTAAAATAATGACATCTAAAAAATAATGAAATCTGTCATTGGTGACAATGT
The DNA here is from genome assembly GCA_021461705.1 of Cryptotis parvus. Taxonomy (NCBI): domain Eukaryota; kingdom Metazoa; phylum Chordata; class Mammalia; order Eulipotyphla; family Soricidae; genus Cryptotis; species Cryptotis parvus. Next base: position 84,933 of record JAJIBD010031203.1, on the reverse strand, counting down.
AAATGGTCCTTGGAGACATTACATTAGATTAAAAATATAAATAGAGAAGGACAAATACAGTATTGCCTCATTGATAACTGTGACATATCATTTGGGAGAGCCTATCTGGTTGTGCTCAGGACTGACTCCTGACTCTGTATCAGAGATCACTCCTGAGCTTGGTGGGGCCTGGAGGACCATCTGGGGTTCCTGGGATGGAACCCAGGGCAGCCCCTATGCAAGGCAAAGCCACTGTCTGCTGTTCTGTCTCTCCAGATAATATACAGAATCTGTTTTCTGGTGTTTCCTATCCTGTGAGAAATGGCAATATTTCAGAATTGTTATAAATTAGTGGCTATAATGTCTTTAGCTCTTTGTTTGAATCAAAATTTCTCTTATGAAAATCTTTCCCTTATTGCCTTTGTAGTTTGTGAAAGCAGATAACTTGCCCTTCTATTCCACAGGTCTTTTATTAAGAGATTTACACCTCCACAAGGCAAACCCAAAAGCCTCAGCAGCATCTGAATATGATTTAGGTCATAAGATCCTGACCTACAAGCTAGGTGTTGTAAATAGGTGTTACTCCATGAGTCACATGAAACGTGTGCACTCTTTGCGTTGATGAGTAAAATCTATAATTAGTGACACCTGTAAAATTCTCAGTAATAGATAATAATCATGGTGGCAGTGTGGGTGTGTTTTGCTACTGGACTGCTTTATCCATTGCTAAAAATCAGTGAAGTCTAAAACCCAGTTGTGAGAACTGAGTTACATGAATTTGTCTCTGGCTCTCTTTTACTTTAATATAACTCATTGCACATTAATTTCATAGACACTTTGAAGTTCTAAACAATTCATCAAAGATTGATGGAGGAGATTGGGCCACATCCAGCAGTTCTTGGGGGCTACTCCCAGCTTTGTGTTTGGAGAATCACTTAGGGTCATGTTTATTGGGGGAGGGGGTACCATAGAGTTTTTTTAAATGAACTGGGGGTTGCCACATGCAAAGCAATTGCTTTATCCTTAACCCTGGTACAATACTTCTGGTTACTAATGGTTTCTTAAACATGACACCAAATGACACACATCAGTAGGAAAATAGATGGATATGACCTAATATAATATTAAAATGTTTTGCATTTCAAAAAATGTGAAGAGACAACTTTTAGCAGTTAAGAAATTAATGAAGTAGTTCAAGATGGCAGCAAATCGATCCCAAAGTAAAGCTGTGGTGTTAAGACTAAGGGTACGAGGGCAGAATCATTAAACATTCTTCCCTCTCACAGAAGTGTTGGAATTGTATTTGCTGAGTGGCATTTGCTGGTCTAGGCCGTTGGAATGATGAAAGAAATGAGAGTGGAGGAATAAGTGGCTCAGATGTATCAAGTCAACTATTTTCCTACAAGCATCCATTCTCTATGCTCATGGGATAATGCTCTGTTTTGTGCTTGATGAACTCCATTTGGTTGGATGAGCCAAATAAAGTAATGTAGGGAAAAAGTATATCTAGTGCCAATACAGCATCCTTTTCTCCTTACTCCTCATGATAGTGCCCTGGTTTGCACTCAGCAAACCTTCTGTAGGGATTAAGGAACCTTATCCCTATCCTTATCCTTATCCGTTTCCTCTCCTTATGCTCTTCCCAAGGGCCAGAGGAAGCAGTGAGGATGCCAGATGCACTATCTTGTAACAGTATTACACTATTCTTTACTAGCTTTCCATTGCACCCAAAGACGGACAAGAGAGTCCAGTATGAGCTATTTCCAAGTGTTTGTAATCTCTTTGGGGAGAGACAACCATTTCTATGGGGGGTAAATTAATCAACTAATAAATTCTATAGTTACTTTAGACCAGTATTGTTTCCTTGGTTGTGAGGGTTAAACTCACAGCTTCCAATGTGCAATCAGAGCACTCTACCATTGAATAATACCCCCAGGCACTTAACAACTTCAAGAACAGAAATTAAGAAGAGGCGGGTGAGAAGTCACAAGTTCAAGTGACAGGAGCTTTGAACATATTTGCGGTATAGAGGTGTGGCATATGTACGTATCTAAACCACAGAGCCAACAACATTAAAAGCATGAGATCTAAGTTGCAATAACCAAACTTTAAAATGTGCCTGTCGAGGAGGCGGACCTAGGGCGGAGAACAAACTTGAGAGCCTGGTGGAAGGATTAGCGCTGGAACATTGTATACCTGAAACTCAACTATGGATATCTTTGAAAATCATGACACCTTCATAATTCTTTTTTTAAAAGATTCTGCTTTAGGTCCAGAGCAATACTACAGTGGGAGAGGTGCTTGCCTTCCACTGGTCTCACAGAGGTTTCATCCTCAGCCCCCTAATATGTTCTCTCATGCACTGCCAGGAGTGATTCCTGAGCTCAGCACCAGCAACAAGCCCCTGAGCACCACTGGATATGAATCCCAAAACAAATACACAAAAAAATACTCAGTTTTAAATGGGAATATTTGATAAGGGGCAGTGAACTCAATATGTGTTAGAAATAATATGCATTGATGATGGAATTATAGGACTTTAAAACGTTCTTATACCATAGTTGCATTTGAAATCATCAACAAACTAATGTAAGGAATTTGCTCCCTGTGCTATGAGTTCAGACTCAACTGTGTGTTAAACTCAGTTGTGACTTTCATATACAACACTGGATGTAAATGGACACAAGAACATTGACACAATCATGTCTTTCCACCTTTCCACAGGTAGCTTTTTCACACTAATGGCCCCATGCCTCAAATATACCATATTCATTAGAATCCTAAAATGCTCAAAAATATGTTATATACATGTTCCTGCAAATACTCATGCCTCTTTGACTTAATAAACGAAAAGCTTACACAACATTTGTAAAACTTAGTCTCTCTATGACATAAAAATACTATTTCTATTAAAGCAAATATGATAACTACATTTGAGAATTTAATTGTACTTCTATGAGTTCAATGCATTCAATGTGTTCAATATTTTGTAATTGCTTAGTTTTTGCTTCCATATTCAAGGTAGAGAAAATTCTCAAAATACTCTATGGTATTCTTGTGCAAGTTAAATATATATTACGAGTTCAGTAAACATTTAGTTGATTCATAGGATGTAGCTTTAGGCAAAGTTTGTTTTCCCAAAGACTCAAAGAGATACCCTATGACTAATACGTCTCTATTTCATAGAATTCCTACAATAGCTATCTACAGTCTCCATTTTCTTTCAAAGATTAATATGGTTTGGATGGGAATTTTGATAAAGACAGATCTATCACAACCTATAAAAATAGCTTGAATCACATCGAATTGTGGTGCCACGGTTACTGTGGGAAGAATGAGCTCTCTGAGGAAGCTGGACCTTAAAACAACTTTTAAACAATTTGCTGCTTACTCTTGCTTTGTGAGGAACAACTTGAGATTTATCATGCTTAATTGGTCCTCAGGGAAACATTTACTATTTTCAACATGATATACACAGGAAGCCTCCCCACACACATCTCACTAAGACAAAATGTATCCTTTGAGATTGTAGATTCCTAGTGTACCATAACTGATGTGTGTTATGGAAATAGCCCATTATTTATAGAGGGATGGATTTATTACAAGATATCTTGACTTCCTACTTGTGACCTATGATTCCAATATGAAGTCACTTTTCAATTATCAGTAGTAATTATCATAACCTTCAGGTCCCTGGCCTCTGAAGATGGCAAGCATTTTCATGTAGCTAACTGGAGGTAATATTTGACATTCATTTTTATGTAGCTCACTGGGGGTAATATTTGACATGCATTTTCATGTAACTTGCAGGGGGTAATATTTGAATATGCCAGAATGATTGCAGATCATTTGAAAATAAGGTTAGTTACTTGGTTTAGAAAGACGCTTCAGGCTGTCAGCACCATGTTCATGGACTACTATGCTGCTGTTTGTGCCATTTGTCGACAGTCTCTCTTCAAACACACATGTTCTCATTTGACCTGGAGTAACGCTCATAGGGTGGGTCCCTTTGACTCTCTCTCTAAGGCTTCTTTTCATGCATGAACAACCCTATGGATATTTGTACCACCCTGCCCAGGACTTTTTGTTTAAATCACAGGAATGAAGGCTGTGAAATGAGTATAATTTATTACACAACTATATATGAATGTTAACTTTGGATTTCTTACAGTAGTCTCACCACATGGTAATTATCTGAATTTTACAGATTAACAGAATATTCTCACATAGAGTTACCAAAAAGATGACTGCTAAATCCAGATCTAGTGTAAGAGAGATGGAATGGGAAGAAAAGCACTTGCTGGTCATGTGGCTGTAACCCTGGTTTAAATCCCTGACACCAAATATTGTCTCCCAAGCACAGAGGAAGGAAGAGCTCCTGAGCATAGTTGAGCATGGTCCCAAACTCAAATGCCCACATGCTCCAAACTCTTAGTCCAATTTTTAAATCTTTATCCTTAGGAGTGGTCAATATTTCAGTGAGACTGAACATTTTATTTTATTGTTGTTTATAATTATGTGCCAGGGTAAAACTATGATTTAGTCTAAACTAAATTTTGACTTGTTTTTAAATTCTTGGTTCTTCCAAAGAATTTTCTATAGCATCCTGTTTGAATACTCCCTTTGAATTAATTTTATGTATAACATCTTGCTTATATTTTGCTTTCCTTATTCCTGTTTCCTGTGCAGAACCAAATGGCTAACTATCTGGAAAGTGTTGAATGTAAGCATTCATTTTAGATTGTGGACACTGTGTTGATAACTTTACCCATCTTTGGTGAAAATTACTCTTTCTGGTTACCATTGGTAAAATGCACACATTAATCGTTTATTTCACTTGCTTGATTGAGCAGTGTTCTAAGTAACAGATTGAGTATTCATAGATAGGGACAGTGATGTTGCTGGAACCATGTCAGTGTATGAAATGACTGAATTGTTTCCTTTCAATTCAGACTGAATTTTCTTCTGAGATAAAAACAATTTTATCTGACTGACAGACTGCTCCTATGTTGTTCAGAGAAATACATTTTTAATTTCTAGTGATATCCATACTTTATTATTAGATCTTAGATATAAGTGAAACATGTTTATGCAGTAGAGTACAATTAATATTTTCATAACTTTATATTGCATGAACCTTCAGAACATTTTTAAGAGAAAGCATAATCACATGAAAAATTTCTCATGTACAGATTCCAACATTTCTTTGTAGTTTACACACTTATTTTAAAACAGGAAATAAAGGCTACTATGGGAGTTGGACTGTTTCTGAGTACAAATAGGAATGAGTCAATAAATGTTTAATGAGCAATTTCTAATGTGTCTTACATTAAGAGCTTCTCCCAAGGGCTGCTGTGCCATTTTATAACATAGACTGAGGTCTTTGTATGTTTTATTGTATTGGAAAATTGAGGGAATTAGTGACATTCGTAAGGTGGTTTTATTTCATGTTACCAAACAAAGCTCTTTATTTGCCTTTAAAGGTGAAAAAGGAAAGAGGGAGAATAGAAAGGTATGAACGTGCCATTGTGCGGGAACCAGTGAAGAAGGATTGCTTTACATTCCTCTTGTCTGAAATTATCTATTTCCTTTCTATGGCATCTTTGTTTGTCACTCCCCTGGTTATGTGGTTACACATAGACTGGCTTTGTTTCTGTATCCAAAACTCTTATCATGTTACCTTTAAAATTTGGCATACGGCAACAGAAGGGTCACTGGCGCCACCTTCCTCATGGTTTGTGTGACTTCATTAGTGAAATAGAACTGTGGGAACCGACTTTCTGGGTAACTCTGAAGTCATTCTGAACAATAAGAAGACTTTCATATCTATTGAAGTAAAGAGTCTTAATGTGTTTTGGTCAGTTAAATAATTTTGTGACTTAGAAAATACTCACTGGATAGATTATTGTCAAGTTATTTGGAACACTGAGAATTACTCCCATTATAATGAGAATTTGACTTCATATGCAAAATATTTAGTATTTCTAACAGAATCAGAAAGGTTGACTTAGATCTTAAGTAGTTTCCAACCCTCACAAAATGATAACACTATAAAGAAATTTAAAAGCAGTTTCTGTAGTCCTTAGATAAAATAAGTGATATGAAAATTTCTATAAAGAAAACAAGACCACTTTGAAAACCTAACATTGAATATCCTCCCATTTTAGGATGAATTCTTTTAAGTTCTATAATTAGGAGGTAGACTGTCACAAAAGAAAAAAGAAAATTGCCCAAACATTACTCAAATTTGACTGATCTATTCTCAATTTATAACTCTTCCTTTTTATGTTTGTGGCACTTTCTATTCCTTCTTTTAAAAAGAGTTTAAACCTGGTAAATATAAATCAGGATTATCTTCAGATCCAGAAGAGTTTGAGCACCAAAGCTGGTCCTTGCCATGTCTGTGTTGTTGAAATTCAAAAACCAATGTATGTTTTTACATATTGCCTGAATTCAGAACTTCAGTTGATAGCTCACAGTATTTCAGTTCGCACCAAAAGGCAGGTTGTTCCTGAGACAGACTACTCGCTCCTTCTCCTTCCCTCCTTCAGGATAAACAATTCTGCTCTGTGCCAGATGGTGGGAGCCCAGACATGAGAAACTGGAGCCAAAAAGAAACAGATCAGGTCACGGGGAAGAGGGCTCCCCACCCCTGCCAGGACACCATTACCTGGGTGACGTGAGGGCACTCTGTCATTCTGAGGCCAGTAAATACAGTTATCTGGGCTACAGATTCTTTTGTAATTTTAAAATCTCATAGATATTGTACCACTGATTTTGTTTTGCTTATCATCACTTTGCAAAGCTGTGTCTTTGTAACTCAGGACTGTTATCTGCAATATTAAGTATTTCCCCTTCCCATATTTCACCCAACCTACTTCCCTCTGGTCTTGTCATTGTCCCCCAATGCTATTTGTCTCATAAGGGGTTTTATTGAAGCATGGCAAGGAATGTAAAGGCTATTGTGCAGAAAACACAGCTCAGGAGAGAATTGATTGTCATTTTTGTGGTGGCTAATTTGTTCATAATGGGCTCACAGTCAGGTGCCTCCGTCTTGGTCATACATGCCTTCTGATTGCCTTTATTCTAGGGCAAATTTATTTCCCATGACTGCCATTTAAAAAAATCTACAGACTGGGTGGCTTACACATAACAGAAGCTGGATCTCAGAGACCCAGGGTTGGCAGGTTAGTTCCTGCAGGGCAGTCTGAAAAGAGCCTGTTCCTTGTTGCCATTGGTCCCCGAATCTAGGATGCTCTGTGACCAGAGGTGCCCTCTGAGGTTCTGCCTGTCCTCTCAAGGCTTGCTCTCTCTCCTCCCGTTCACTGCAAGCACTCCTTTTCTTAGGAGAACATGGGCCTAACAGGGTGTGGGGTCCACCCTCCTGACCTCCTCTTCACTTGTTTACATCTGCCAATACTCTATTTCCAAATAAGGGGGTATTTACGAGGTTCAGGCTTACAAGAATTTGGGAGGAAAAGTATTTAAACTGCCTTAACACACCAAGTTTCTACTTCAAGGATCAAACAGGAAGCACTTCCAGCTTTGCAAACTGCCAGGTCACAACCTTCAACTCCCCCACTGGAATGTGACAGCGATCACATGCGCCCAGGAATAAAATAGTAGACCACGTGCTTGGAACGTTGGAGTTATGGACATTGACGACTCACTTATAGGTAATTTCAAACGGCATCGAATACAGTCCTTGTGTGTGTGTGTGTGTGTGTGTGTGTGTGTGTGTGTGTGCATGCGCACGCCCCAGCCATTTAATGGATGCAAATTAAACTTGTTCTTAATTCAGGGAGAAAAGGAGGTAGGAGTTTGCTTCCTTGTCTTAGTAATATTCAAGTGAAATGGCAGAAGCAGAGAAGATGGTCAACTTCTCGACAGAGCTGACTTCTTTCTGTTTCTGATTTATTGATCTTTACAACATTTTGTCAGAATAAAGTCAGCACATTGTTTTAAAAAATAAAGTGTTTGTAACATGAAACCCAAATGTCTTTCTCACTTCTGTTCATTCTTAATTTCTGCTTCTCCAGGAAAAGATTTCAGTTATTCCAGTTGTCTGAGTTATTGCTGTTATTGGTTGGTTGCTTGTTTTCCAAAAAGCACATACTATGGCCACCATTTTTCAGCTGTTGATGAGCTTTGTTGCCTTTACTGAAAAACAGATCTCTTTACACTTCTTTTTCTCTTTCTTCTCTCCAAAAGCAATTCTCTCTGTTCAAGAGCTTCTAGATCATCCTACCTGTTGGTCCAAAAGACTGAATTTGATCAAATAAGCATCATTTTGTACACATGGTTCTAACTACATAAGTGCTATTCAAAGAGGAAGTAAGAAAAAATTTGAGATGGCATTTTCCTTCTTTTTGTGTTCTGTGACTAATATTCTCTTTTTCCACTTGACTTGCTTTCTAAGTATATGTCACTAATTCATCCCCAAATTCTTTCTTCATGCTGAATGACAGCTACACCCCCATACACACTCATTGCTCCATATGAACTGGTGCTCAGCCATTATACAGTCACCTTGTCACTGAACTATTTTGCACTTCTTCAGAAGTGAAAATAATGCTTTTGTTGTTCCTCTGTTTGAGAAGGTCCTGTAATCTAGTTATCTCCCAGATAAAATGGTGCTAAATTAGTGGAGACAGTTTTCATCTTAAAAAAAAATCTATATTTACTTTTACATTTAGATAATTTGTTAATATAGTAAGTTATAGGAAATAAATTTTTGTTATAATTAGGAAGGCAAAGTTCTTCAGCTTTGAGTTTGGGGGTGCTACAGCTGAGGATCGCCACTTTTTTTGTTGTGGGTCTTTAAAAAAAAATAAGGCACTGATTTACAAAGGTTGTTCATAATAAAGCTTCAGGAATGCAATGTTCCACCAGCAACCCCTGCCACCATTGTCAACTTTCCTGCACCACTATCCTCAAATGACCTCCCATCCATAGCCTCCCTCCTTTACATTTTGACAGGCACATTTTAAAGTTTGGTTGTTGATGCTTGAATCTCACACTTAAAGTGTTGTTGGCTCTGTGTTTTTTTCTTTTTGGATCACACTCAGCAATGCTGAGGGTTTATTCCTGACGCTGCACTCAGGAAAGAGTCCTGGCGGTGCTCATGGAATTATATGGGATGCTGGGGAATGAACCCGGATCTGCTACATGCAAGGCAAATGCTGTACCTGTTGTGCTATCTCTCTGGCCCGGCTCTGTGGTTTACATACATAGGGCTATATATGTATACCCCTACGTATATGTGCATGTATGTATATGTATTTTATACATACATGTGTGTGTATGTATCTCAACTCTACACCACTAGCATGTGACTTTTTATGAACTGTTTGAGTTTTTAAGGTCTGATTTTTAAGGCCTAATGTTTTGAGAGGTTAAATGGTGTATCTTGGTGTGAATCTTTTCTCTCCTTACTTGGTATTAGAGAGTGAATAGCATTGCTTGCATGATAGATATTTGTAGCATTCATTCTAGAAATATTGTTTTTATAAAACATTCATAAATACTATAATTATATAAATTAGAAAATGCATAATAATATTTCTACATATACATATATATGATACTAATAGAATATATATCTTCCCCTCAAGGTGTGGCTGTGGTGCCTGGCTGCATCAGTAGATGGCAAACAGGGAGACAGGCTTGACTACACCCAGGCTCTGCCCGTGGGCACTGGATGGTTGATGGTCAGACATAGAAAAGACTGGTCACTTTGGGATGAACCCAGAGCCATAGCAGAGCCTGACAAGCTACCCATGGTGTACTCAATATGCCAAAAATGGTAACAATAATGGACTTCATTCCCAATGAATGGAGACGTTACTGGCACCTGCTCGAGCAAATCAATGAACAACAGGAAGACAAGTGACATGTGACATAGAATATACATTTTGAGTAGTTAGTATATACTATATGCACTATGACTAAGTGTTTAATATACAAAGTATTTAAATTTGCATGAAAATTTGCATTTTCCATGATTATTTATTTTAGAAATTAGATCATACAGTTACAAGTATTTAAATGAATATAGTCAGACTTATTTGTGTTTGAGCATGTTTAGAAATCCACAGACTTGCTTCTATTTATGCAGCCTTGCAGGGAGATGGCTGTGAGTTGCAGCTATATTTTATTCCTCCTATGCATTTGGTAGTTCAGTGTTTTGGGGGATTATTCACTCTAATATTAACATCACTATCACTATCTTCACTGTCTTCCCGTTAATCATCTATTTGCTAGAGCGGGCACCAGTAATATCTCCATATGTCCTGTCTCATGCTAGGAGAACCCAAAGGCATCCGCTTGCTCCAGGAACATAAAGAGCCTCAAACCATTATATTAGGTCATGGGAATGACCTAATATAAATGTTACTGGTATTTGGCATATCAAATGCAACACGAGCAGCTTGCCAGGCTTGCCGTGAGGGTGGCATACTCTTGTAGTCACCTCTAAATAAAGCATTTATGATGAACCGAGCGGTCACTAGTGGCTGCGTGAGCTGGGTTGTGATAGTCTCTTCTGCTCCGGTGGAGTTCTGACAAGAGGGAGGTCCGGATGTGGAAAATGGCTGGCCCCATGGAGTAGAGGTGGGTGGTCTGGCTTGTTGTGAGGCTCTGCTGGGGGTGGCAGGCCAGGGCTAGAACCCGCCATGACTCCCGGCGCCTCATGGGCGGCTGGGCACAGGGAGAGCAAGGAGCAGCTCTGCCCCATGTCTGAGAGGTCTCTGGTTCAGCATACCTGGGCCGGATTAAAAAAAAAAAACTGCTACAGGGTGGGTGTTGATGATCCGGTTGTGATAGTCTGGTCTGCTGGGTGGAGTTGTGATGAGAGGGAAGTCGGATGTGGAAAATGGCAGGCCCCATGGAGTAGGGGGTGTCGTCTGGCTTGTTGTGAGGCTCTGCTGGGGTGGCAGGCCAGGACTAGAACCCGCCATGCCTCCCGGGCGCCTCATGAGCGGCTGGGCACAGGGAGAGCAAGGAGCAGCTCTGCCCCATGTCTGAGAGTCTCTGGTTCAGCATGTTGGTAAAAGTTTTATGACCCATCTCATGTGTATATGACTGATTGATAAGTTAAAGTAAAATTATATCTGCATTTTATGTTAGATTTAGGAATTTCAACTTTCCACTCTTGTCTTTGAATAGAAATGTTGGAACATTAGTAAATAACTGATTATTAAGGGTAGGCAAATCCCTACAGCAAAATGATCAATTGTAGTGGGAGAGCTGGATGTTTAATTAAAGCCACTCGGGAGTCACATACAAATCCTGTTATTTTTATCCCCCTTGAATTACTGTTACAGCATCAGGCTTATTCTAGGCAATAGGTCATTTATGCAAACATCTTTTAAAGGTAATGGGTCATGTCATTTGTGTTAGCTCTAAACTGTTGACTCATGGGAATGTGCAGCTATTTTCGTTCTTGAGGCAGACTCTGGCCACTACAGTGTGGCGATCTTTGTGTTCAGATAAGGATTTAATATTGAAGGTGATTAAAGCATGTTTTCCAAAATCCTTCAACTATAACGATAAAGAAGGAAAAAATGGGAACAGTATTGGTGATCACTTCATTCCCACGTAAGAATATCAGGGTAGTGTAAATGCAAGAACGGTCCCTGGCAAGAGAAAAAATATGTAAAACAGTCTTTCATTTTTCATGTCTTCCTTCAGACATGTTTCTCCCATGAATCTCAAATGCCACTGTGAGTAGGAGATGGCTTCATTGTGCCATATCTGAAGACAACGTCTCTGCCATTTCATCCATCAGCTCGATGTTAACAATTGCTTGTTGTACATTTAATGACCAACGAGCCAGTTCATAAAAAGAGTCAGTCTGTGTTTAGTCAGACAAAGTGTGCTTAATCAGCACACCAGCAGAAACTGCTGCAATCTCATGTCCCAAAGAAATTTCTTTTTGTTTGTTTTCTTGTTGGGGGCACACTCAGCTCAAGGATTCCTCCTGTCTCTGCACTCAGAAACAAGACACGGGCAAATATGGGATAAGAGGTCTGGGGGAGAAGGGGTTGAAGGGTTGGTCACTTGCAAGGCTGGGCCTCTGGGCTTCTGTCCTCAAAGTTTTTTTTTTTTTTTTTTTTTTTACAATTAAAAGTTCATGTTTGGGGTTTGGGTCATACAGTGTTTCAGCCCCGTCCTCCAAGTGCCATCTCCACCACCAACATCCCGGTTCCCCCCCAGCCCGCAGGTTCTTTATTTCTTTCCCTTTCCCTCTTCCTTTTCCTTCCTCGCTATGGATTACTAGAACATACATTAAAAAGGTTGTCATTTGTATCCTTTGCCTCTATTTAATGCTCAGTTCTAGGTTGGCATTAGTACCTCGATTGTTAGCCCCTGTTCAATTTTTGTCTTACCTAAACCCCATGTAAAATCCACCTTTGACAAGACCTCTGATATATGTTTCACTTGACTTGAATATTGGTATCATAATATTACCTATATTTTATGCCATGAAACAGTATGTATTGTCTCCTTCACTCATAATCTCTCCATGTCACATTTATAGGCAAATTTTATAACTTCATTTTTCCTAACAGCTGCATAGTATTCCATTGTGTAGATGTAAAGCTTCTTATCCAGTCATCGATTTCGGGCCTCTGGTTGCTTCAGATTCTGGCTTGTGAATTTCTATGAAAAAAGAGGATGGTGTTCGCTGCGTATTTTTGGTTTCCCAGGTAGATCCCAGGGTGGTTGGTAGGGAGTCACTAGTCTTCTTAAATCATCATTTTGAATGATCACTTAGAATGGAGGGGGGGGAGCAGCTATGCTCTCTCCTAAAGCTCATATTTGATTGTAAACGGAGGGGAGGTTCTATTAGGTATATAGAGCTTTGTTATGCTCTGCTTATTTCATTTTATTTCATTAGTTTGGATCAATTGTTTTTTGAGTTTTTGACAGTAATGAGAATCATTGGCTGAAGATATTACTGTACAGGTTACTTTCAAGGAAATTATGAAATAGTTTCATTTAATCATTTCTCTTTTTCTTTAAACTAGGCATTAATTGAAATTATATAATGTGACTTGGGTCCATAGTCTCATAGTCTAACTGTAAGACCACTCATAGTGTGAAATTAAGAAATGCCAATTATTACAGCAAATTATCAGGTTGGTCAGACTTCCTTGTCAAGACCCTGAAGGAACGGTTTGAGGCTCTTCATATTCCTGAATCAACCAGATGCCATTGGGCTACATCGGCACGTGATAGGGTCCAATGGAAATGTTACTGGCACCCGCTCGAGCAAATTGATGAATAATGGGATTCAAGTGATCAAGTGATCAGGTTGAGGTGCAAGAAATTGTAGACAATAAATGAGCAAACAGAAGCAAAATCTTCTCTGAAAATTAGCAAATCTACATTAAAAGCTCTGAAAGTCCTAGTTAGAATCCAGAATTAGTGTAATTTTTATATTTTCATCTTTCTATGTTAGAGGAAGTCTTGCTCTATTCTTGTCTTGCTCTATTCTTGCTATGTTCTTGCTCTATTCTTGCTCTATTGCTATATTCAAGTACTGTAGGAATACCTTACAGGTGAGATACAGAGACCTTGGTTAAATGTTATAAAGTGAAATCTTTTATCTGTTAGGTAAATAAACAAATCTGAATATAGCCAATTATTATTTCTGCATCTTTTATTAGCATGTTCTTTATTTTTAAAGAATGCATGCTCCTATTGTAGATGGTAGTGTGTTATCTTGGATATAAAAGTTTCATATTGCATAAATAGAAGGGAACAATGATTCACCTATCCAGATTTACTTTCCTAGGAAAAGACGCTTTGTGGACACGTTTTCTCAATTCACACTTGATAATATATGCAACTACTATATTTTAAAATTATTTTCTTGTTATTTCTGTGTTCTGAAAGATATTCATAAATACAGGTGTTTATTTTAGACATGAAGTCTTTAGTTTCATGGTAAAGTCATGCTGGTAAATGGATAATGGCTAATTATTTCAAATGGTAAGAAAATCTTCTTTTTACATCAGGTTCAAGGAATGGTCAACCAGTTCTTTGTGGATCTTCTTGTCCCTGGTTTCCTAACAGAACAGAATACCTCCTCTTTACCTCATCAATGAATAGCTTACCACACAGCTGGGAGTGTGGTCTGGTGTGTTTACATGCTGAAATCACAGGCCTAGGGGACTGCATGTCTTGTTTTAAATGGTTGCTTCTTGTGGTTAGTAAAAGACTCTACACTGTCCATATGAGTAAATGACACTTTCATCATAGATTTAGAAGTTCAAAACAAAAAAGAAGTTGAAGCAATTAATAGCCTTTAATTATATGAAAGTACCAAAGTGTCAAATGTAAATGTTCTTCCTTGAAACAAACTACGTGCTTATTATTATCACAATTAGTCTTTCTGTAGATTCTGAAATACTGCACCAAAACAAAGAATATCATTTTTGTTCAAGACACACATTCTGAAATACAAAATGCATATTTTGAAATACAAAATTCACACATAAGTCTTATGGTTTTTCATAAACAAATTAAAATCATGTAGAATTGTCATTAAAATCAATGTTGACTCAAAATTATTTTTAAAGAATCAAGCATATTTAGTCATTTTTAAGTTTAATTTATTCCCCAAACATTGTTTACTTCATTTAAATGTGTTTGAGCACAGAAGGTGATTTGATAAAGACTTGTACTTTGTAAAACACAGGCTGCTGTGAAATGTGTAAAAATTTTTTAAAATATCCCAAAACCCTTTATAGTTTCCTGCAAATGTGAATAAGATTCTGAGTCATATTTAGTTATTCTGCACTCTAAAACATGGAATTAAACATCAATGAAAATTGAAAGTCAGCAGTGTTCTTTCATCATGATATCCTTTTAATTGCTATTGGGCTAATTGGCTATTGTTTATAGCCATTCCCGGATTTAATGACTTCTGATCTGTCTGCTGTATTTACCTTTAGCCATCTATGAGCAAATGTGGTGGGTTATGTCAGGGTCATCAAAGCTTTCAGGAAAAGCCTCACTTGGACAGTCTGTTTTCAGGACAGGGAGATATTCATGTGTCGGGGCTTTGCTTGCAGTCTATCATTTAAAATGGAATTGAAGCTCTGCAAAACTCATATATGGGGTGATACTTTTGCAAAGATAGCAGGCTTGTCTCTTTGGCTTTTAATTTGTTAGGACAAAAATGAAAAAGAAAATTTATATTTTATGACAAATTATTTCTTATGACAAAAGGAAAAGAATGTTTGGGAACAATTCTTTCAAATACATTTCTAACATATGCTTCTGATCAAAATGATTTTTTAAATAAATTTGAACATTGGAATAAGGTCACTCTAGATGCTTGAATTTGAGATGGCAATTTTAGATGTTCATTTTTTCCAGACATCTTTCTTTTAATGTCTCTATTAACCTTCTTCCCAAACTAGCTTTCAATTAATTTTGCTTAAATTTCTCCTATGTTGCAATATTTGATTTCCATAATCATCTTTCTATTAGATGTCAATGAATTTTATTAATACCAGCATTTTTAGAAATAATTTTCTCCATAATTTCAAGGATCCTTCTTTGACATACGTATTTTAAGCAATTAAAGCATGAAACATTTAAAGACTATGCAAAGTAGCAGTGTTAAAACTCCTTCAGGAAAAGAAGGATCCTTTGACTTTGGATTTAACTAGAATCCACCCATTTGATTCTTGGAAAACTTGAGCTCTTTGACAAAGAGGTCTCTTTTTAGTGCTTTAACAGCGTCACTGGCTTTCACTGTGAGAGTGACTCAAGAAAGATAAAACCAAGGTACTTTCGGGGCCAGAGCGATAGATAGCCCAGCGTGTAGGGCATTTGCTTTGCACGCGGTTGGCCATGCCGCCAGGGTTCGATCCCCGGCATCCCATATGGTCCCCCGAGCACCGCCAGGAGTAATTCCTGAGTACAAATCCAGGAGTAATCCCTGAGCATCGCCAGGTGTGACCCAAAAAAGCAAAAAAAAAAAAAAACTTTCATAATGAAAGCCACTTTGACATTTATAAGTCCATTTCAGTAAAGTTAGATGGTCATATCTTTCCTGTCCATTCAGTCACAAGGACTGCCTTGTGCAAAACGTGTGAAGACCAGGGAGGCAAGGCTGGTTGGGATTCATGTAGTTTATCCCACATTTCTTTGACAATGATCAGCCCCAAAACAGTAGTCACATATTTCTTTGCACAGTCTTTTCCGCTTCAGAAACAGTTCTGTGCAAAATGAAAGAATCTTCCTGTCCTGTTCCCTTCTACTCCTCGCCCTCTGCTCCTTTCTAACCTAGAATCTCAGAGTTTAAACGTCTCAGAGAAAACCTTTACTATTTCTCCAGCATCCATATACATGTCCCACTGCCACTGCCCTGTCAGCTCATCTACCAGTCTTGTTCCAGTGACTCATAAATAAATCTTAAAAGAGTTCAACTAGCTGATATAATATCTTTCACACCCACTCCCTATTGAGACTTCCAGGGTGATCAAAGAGGAAAGCTAGCTTCTCCCTAACAAACCCACTCCCTACGGAGACCTCCAGAAATTTCTTCCCCAGAGAGGAAAAGCTAACTTTCTCCCTAACAAAGCCCCTGGCAGCTCCTTCCACAACCTAAGTCTACCACCAACAATCTGGCCAGATTGCCCAGTTAAATATTCCGGATTTTCTGGGGCAACATCTCCAAACTCTACAACACTGCCATCCTAGTAGTTGCACACCAGATTAGATGGGATGTAATGTAGGCGCCAACCAATCCCAACTATCAAAAACGTTAACACATAGAGCTTATGACTTATTTATTAATTATAAACAATAGCTTAATAAACCTCCATGCAAGGACTTAATGTCCCCATAGTGAGATGCAACAATTTTCACTAATTTTTTTCAACTGAAATATATTTTCATTCCATTAGCCATTTAGTGATAACATTCAACTTAAAATCAACTATCGTGGGCCTGCTATAGAGGCAAGCTTGAGGGGTTGGTTGGGAAAATGGGGACAATGGTGGAGGGAGGTGGCAGTGATAGAGGGACTGGGGTTGGAATACTGGATGCGTTGATGAATCATCATGAGCAACTATCTAAACCAGTGCTTAATTTAAGTGGGGGGAAATCTCAACTTTCAATTTTTTAATAAAGTGGCAATTAAAAATGGGAGTAATGCAGTGAGAAATACAGTGCTACGTAGCCATTGGAGTCATCATCAGAATTTCCTGATTGGAATTCTATCATGGCAGGCATGCCACATCCCCAAATTTATTATGTAGCTATTATTTATGCTCGTTCATATTACACTGACTCAGGAAAAATTACTCTGAACAGCAGTTGAGTGATTTCTTAAAGAGCATTTTTCTGCTGCTCTTATGCCTGACCCATATTTGTATTAAAGTGTTTAGGGTTGTGGGCCACTCCTAGCTGCATTCTAGCTTACTCTTGGCTCTGTGCTGAGTGATCATTCTTGGCAGTGTTCAGGAAACAATGTGGTGCAGAGGATAAAACAGGGGTCAGTCACATGCAAGGAAGTGCCTAAACCCCAGTAATAACTCAACAATCCCTAATCCTGAATTATTTTGACAACCATCTAAGTGAATTTACAGGACTTGGCCCAGCCTTTTACATTCCACTTTCACACAAATGCAAGACTTGATTTCTAACACTCAAACTTAATCTGGTGAATTACGTTTGAAGGATTCTTTCAATTATTAAAAAATATGCATGGAATATCCCTATAGATCTGAGAGACATATGTATTAAAAATATGCACATGAACAATGAACGCTTTAGAGCCTATAGAGACATCTCACATGTCTACACGGATACTCCTATATGGTTCAGGAAGATTCATTGCTTTGCACAGAGTACTAAGTAAGGAAAATATCCCATTTTAGGAAGCATAAATTAGATTATAAGAAAAAAGAACATTACTTCTTAAAGTATTATATCTATGTGCTTTTTAGTTAATATTCTTAAGACAGGTGTTTGACTTTTATAACAGAGTTAAGAAGTTATCTGCTTCTAAGACAAAGTATATAAGAATACTATCTGTCAGAGAATGCTTGTTCCCCAGAAAAATCTGGGAGCAGGGTCAGGGATCCCCTTTGCCCCAGGGTATTGGCACTGGCCGACAGAGAAAGTCTCATAAATTCAGTGAAGTTTCAAAAGGCTTTACCCATACTTGTTCTCACATACAATTCAACAATAGGAAAACTCCAGACTGTAGGTTTCTATCTGGACCCTGGCCATGTGTAGGTTAGAATCCTAGGCCAAGATGGCCGCTACCACATGCTAAGGCCCAATAGGGAAGAGAACGGAGAGGAGGAGAACAGAGGCAGAGAGTGAAGAGGAAGAGAATGAGAAAGAGCAGGCTACTGCTTATATATCTTTTAGTCCTGAGCAGCCCACATCAACCAAAAGCAGTTATGGTCATTCCCCTCAGGTATGCTTCTGCCAGGACCTCACCTATAGGCAATATTAAGATTTTGAAGTCTTAATATTGCGCCAGCCAAGTCTGTCCTTGCAGTTTCCCTGTAGGCCCTATGCAAAGTGGGAGGAAGGACATGTATCTGTACCATGGATATTCTACAGACAGGTCAATATTTCTCCAAGCCTTCATGAGATTCTTGTCTTTATTTCACAGTTGTACTAGGCACTGGCTTTTAGACTTATTAAAGAGCCATGCTTGCTTGCTTGGAGGCAAACAACATTTCTCTGTGATCTAATTATAACTAGATGATACTTAGAGCTTCAACATAGCCAGGTAAAAATACTGGTAAGATTTGTCTAGATCCATGATTATCATGATAGCATGAGAGAAAATATTTATACCTGCTAACACAGAATACATGGTAAGATATACTGCCACATAGAGTCACAGATCCAAACTCTTTTCCTGCTCCTATCTACAAAGGGGGCTTGCAGGTGATAGCTCTATGCAATATGCAGAGGCTCTGGGCAACAGTGTACTGCAACAACTATCCATACATATATTTGCATAAGTGCACACATCTGTATATGTATTTACATATGTACACACATTTTTACACAGGTTTATTTTGTTCCATAAGTGTGGATGTGTCTGTAGATATAAATCTATTTTCTTGGCTAGAGCTTCTGTGAAAAGAAACTTGTGAGGAAAAAATAAATCCATGAACTGATCTATACATGTTGGAAGATTATTTTTAACAGTTGTGCGCAGAGAGGGTTAATGGCAGCCTGAGACGGAGGTCTCTGTGAGCAGGATGGCATTACAATAAATGAGGTAATACCATTTTGCAAAGACTGGGTAAGGGGTGGCTTAGGAAGGATGAACTCAAGCTGGAGCCAAATCTAAATTAATTAACTCCAGCTACTCTGCAATTCTGTTGTGAGAAAGCAGACTGAAACTGGACTCAAATTGTATTCCATCATGATGGGGGAGGAATGAAATATTTAATACAGATTTTGCACGATACAGATTGCACATCAGCAATATTATATAACTCTGGGTCAGATATGATTGATAACCAGTTCTAATTGCTTACAAACTTCTCTAATTAGAAAATCCAATTCAGAAATAAGTTCAGAGACATTAAAATAGTTTCAAGACTTGCATAAAATAGATAAGAAATGCATTTGAACTAGAAGGTTTTTTTATCATTTATTTTTGGTAAAGCCTTTTTTTTCCTTTTGTCTTTTAAGTCATGCCCCCACGGTATTCAGGGGGCTACCCTGACTCTCCACTCAGGAATTACTCCTGGCGGTGCTCAGGGGACTATATTGGGTGCTGGGAATAGAACCTGGGTTGGCTGCATGCAAGGGAAGCACCCTCCCCACTGTACTATCACTCCAACCCACATAAAGCCTTATTTTGATAATTCTTTACTTTCTTCAAAATGTATATAGCATAAGTGGAGTATCCCCTGAAATCCATTATGAGGAGGAGTTAAAATCTTGATTCTTTGTATTAATACTTCCAGCATTTAGCATGAAACAGTTCAAGATTCCAATTCTGTCAGCACACAGATTCCCATACTAGGCCAAGTATTGCATATTGGTGCAAAACTGATACTCGCCACTCCAATATGAAGTCCTACAGAAGAAAATTATTTTCTTCTGTATTGTCCAGAACAAGAGGTTGTTAATGAAACAATAAAATTGCTGTTTTACTTTCCAGCTCCTGATGTATGCTTTGTACCTCTCATATAAACATCTTAACATTGGAATTTGATAAACCAGTAGGTTCATGGATAAAATTTAACTTTTATGTCTGTAAGATATATGTAAATAGTTCTAGAAAAATCTGTATAAATATATAAAGTAGAAAGAACAACAGAAGTCTTTGTTCAACTCTGGCTTGTCCCCAGTAGTTTCCTGGAAGCCCTGCACCATCCCCCCAGTCCTCCCTATCCCCTCTGTGCTACCACAGAATACTCATGTGATTTTTACACAAGTTGTTTTAAATCCCTGAATTTACCTTTACCCTTTACTTGGCCTCTTACAAATGTGATTTGAACTCTGTTATATGAATGCCCTCAAATTTGCAACTTTCAAACCCTTCTGAAGAAAAGAAGACTGAAAATTGATGAGCTTAGCACAAAAAAAAAAAACCCAATTCTGTAACTGTCTCTCTCCTTCTGGCTAATTTCGCTCAACATAATCTTCTCCATGTCCATCATGACTGCATTTATCTGCATAACATAAATATATAGGTACATATTATGATACCAATATCCAAGGTCAAGTGAAACATACATCAGGAGGTCCTGTCAAAGGTGGAAATTATCACAAACGTGTGGGAGTCAGAGGCTAGGTAAGACAGAAAATGGAACAGTGTGCTAACAATTGTGAGGGTACTAATGCCAACCTAGAACTGAGCATTAAATAGAGGCAAAAGGATACACATGACAACCCTTTAATATATGTTCTGTAATCCATAGTCTGGAGAGGAAGGAAAAGAGAAAGATAGAGAAATGGAAAGAAATAAAGAACCTGCCATGGAGGAGGGCTGGGGGAGGGGGAGGGAACCGGGACGTTGGTGGTGGGAGATGGGCACTGGTGGCGGGATGGGTGCTGCTACACTGTATGACCAAAACCCAAATATGAACTTTTTAATTGTATATCTTTGTAATTGTAAAAAAAAAAAAAATTAAAAAAAATATTTCCAATACTACGAAAAATAATAGCACTGAGAGTGAAAACATTGTCTTGTGCAGATTTTTTTTACCATTGAGTTAACTGTGGCTTGTGGTATATGGCATATAATATATTGAGGAAAATTTTTTCTATTTCCATTCCATTAAAATATTTGATCATGGCTTCTAACTGTACGTTACTGGTTTTCTGCTTTCTAAGAAAGCAGGATGAGAATGCTATTCGGGTCTCCCAGAGAGGCATCGAAAGAGCTATGCTTGGAATATCACGTCTCACTCAAGTGAGAGAAGGAATCTGGAGTTCTGACCTCCGTCGCTGTTCCAGAATCAGGGACGCTGTCTCGCTTGCCAAGGCATCGAAAATCAGATGGGCTGGACATGTAATGCGATTTGGAGACAACCGCTGGACTAGAGCCGTTACCGACTGGATCCCACGGGATGTCAAAAGATCACGTGGCCGCCCACCTACAAGATGGTCAGACTTCCTTGTTAAGACCCTGAAGGAACGGTTTGAGGCTCTTCATATTCCTGAATCAACCAGATGCCATTGGGCTACATTGGCACGTGATAGAGTCCAATGGAGATGTTACTGGCGCCCGCTCGAGCAAATCGATGAATAACGGGATTCAAGTGATCAAGTGATCAAGTGATCTAAGTGTATCGTAATGCAACCCACAATGTGTGGGAGAAGGAGGAGAGAGAGAGGGAGAGAGAGAGGAGATAAAGAACCCGCCATTTAGGCAGGATGTGGGAGCGGGAGGGAATTGGGGACATGGGTGGTGGTTGAGGGGCACTGGTGGAGGGCGGGTGCTGGAACACTGTGTGACCGAAACCCCCAAGCGTGAACAACGTTGTAATTGTATATCTCACGGTGGTATAATAAAATGTTAAAAAAATAAAAAAAAATAAAATAAAAAAAAACCCAATTAAGTCTCTAAGCCTGATACCCAAGTTTTGCTCAGGTGTTCACTTGTGTGACTTCACAAATGATCAGAAAGAGCTGTGGAGACTAATACAAAGAACTGATTGTGCTAACGCTGCAGGCAGAGGACAATGTCTATTAAAGTGATACACAGCTCTTCTCCCCATTAATATATTCTGATCACCCTCAGTGAACCGCAATAGGACAGGGGCAGTGCCAGCTGGAATCAGCCATTTTCCAACCTGATCTGGTGGCTGTGGCCAGATGGCAGTAAAGAAATTCAGGGAGAGCCTCTGGAAGGTGAAGAAGAGCTGGTCTCAGTATGCAAATTAAGCATGAAGGTGGGGCTGAGCAACAGAGAAGACAGGACATTTGTAAACAATGGAACACTACTCAGCCACTAGATGATCTCTCGCCCTCACTACAATGTGGATGGAACTGGGAGGCTGTGGTCAAGGAAATGAAATAAGTCAGAAGCTAAAGAAAGATTCTCCCTCACGCGTGGGTATAGAGGAAGCTGCAATCGCAATAGACAGCCTCTAATATAAACGAACTCTTACACACACACTGGCCACAGAACGGAGACAAGCAAGGTGGAAGCTGCTTGGAAGGAGAGATTCCAATCCCTATCAGGAAGTGATGTGAATAACACAGTGGCTGGTGACATGTGGGAAGAAAGGCAGTTAACTACTGTAAATTATCTCAAAAAACGAGAAAAAAATAACCCAAAATCTATATACCCCAGCATGGCATATTTCCCATTAATTTACAGCTTTGCTTTGTTTGTAATTAAAAATCTAATTTAGCCAATATGTACATATTTAGTATAGCACAAGAACTGCTAGTCCCCTGGTACCTCGATTCTTTGTTACTTTAACAAAAAGTTTAGATATTGAATGTCAAGCAATTTTTAGTAAAGATAATTTGGACTAAAAGAAAATTCACACACACCACACATTCTGGATCATGTATTAAATATTACAGAAGGAACGAAGGACCAGCTAGATCTCTCTCCCTGCACTACTTGCCTTCAATGGACTAACGTGAATTTGTACTAATGACATGTCAAAATAAAAAATGGATTCTTCTCTCTTTCCTTTTCACAGCTTTGTTAGCTTATTCATTAGGACAGAAAGATGCAAAATGCAGCATGATTTGTTATCACTTAGATGTCATCACAAAAAGTCAGAAATGTAAAGTTAAAACACGAGACAATGAAAATGCCAAATAGGTATTTGTGTGATGAGAAGCGGAAGGTTTGTATCACAGCCCGTGTTGCACTTTATCAAAGGTACAGAAGCTGCTTGTTGGCTAAGCTCCTCTGGTTCCAGGCATCTAAAGCTTGTGGAGTCAAACTGCCATTAGACACCAAAGGCCGAATTCAGTTTAACAAGAAAGACGAAGTGGTGACCGAGGTTAGAGTTATCTCCTAAATTGGTGTAACTGAAACGCTCTCCAATTCCCAGAGTGTGCCTGCTGTCTCCCTTAATAGACTAAACATATGTGTCTTTTCAATCACTTAGGAAAAGATGTTATGAAATAACTGTAGTCATAAATGGGCCGTAGATGGTTTTCACATAGTATCATAATCCATTCACAATTTCTAATTGACTTTCAAATGCATCACTGTTAGTGAAGATATTTATTTTTAATTTTCTGTTCACTGCTACAAAAATAACACTAGGAGCATATATTTGGTTTCCTAAGAAAGAATAACGTCTTTCTCTAACTCAAAGTTGTTTGTGCTTCATTCTCAGGAGCCATCTGAATGGAAAATGCTATTTTCAATGGCATTCTCTTGCCAGTTTTACTTCAAAGTTGTGCTCTCTTTCCCTGTTTTTTTTTTAGATTGTGGCATTATTTATACAGATGAATAATTAGTTATTATAATCAGGGTCCCCTTTGGGTGGGTCTCAGGATGGACACCACTTTCCCCATCAAAGCTGTAGGCAAACAATAATTCATTTTCCTTTCAGAGCTAGGAAGAAATCATAATGGTACTTTTGGGGTATTTGGCATGTTTGTTTTCTCCTAGTTGAAAAGGCCTTGCTGTCTACTTCCCTAGTGAATTTGCTTGCTGTGTTCCAGCCAGTCATTTGCGCAAGATATTCAGAACACACCATTCCTCTGTCCCCAAGCTCGTCCTTACTGGTAAGAAATATCAACACCTTTTATTGTGACTTTCATTCTTATGTCAATATTCTAAACAAAGGAGATGGACGATGGAGAGGAGGAAAGCAGGAGAGAGAGAGAGAGAGAGAGAGAGAGAGAGAGAGAGAGAGAGAGAGAGAGAGAGAGAGAGAGAGGGAACCAGGAAGAGAGAGAAGGAAGGGGCAGAGCAGGAGAAAGCAAACTTACTGAAACTTCATGGAGTAGAGAATGGCTTTTGCTCACCAAAATGTTTCTGGCCTCCACATCCCCAAGCACTAAGTGCACAAAAGCCTATAATACAATTTACAAAAATGTGGAATTAATTTTCTTCATCTCCATGAGGGCCTATTATTTGAGATAGAAAATATCAGAGCTTCTTTTCTGACACTTGGCATAATCCCTTCTGCAGTTCATAATGTGGATAAATTACAGACTTGTGTTTGTCCAAGAAGAATGTGTTGGAAGAAACTCCTGAGAAAATGTCCTTCTTATCAGAAGAACGGAGGCATTAATCCATTCTTATCATTAACTACAAATTCCACTTCAATATTATATGTTCGAAGTTATAAACAACCCAAAGGCCACCATTTCAACTCTTCATCTCTTCGCAGTATCTTTATTCCCCTCACCAAAGTGGTTTCACGAGGATAAAGTACTAGATGCAGTTTCAACATCACTGATCATTTTACCTGGTCTCCACTTTCAAACATATTAGCTGTACTTGTTTCAACAAAGACTTACTGAAGGGAATTCTGTCCTGAAATGATTATATTTCACACTCATATGCCCCTTTCACTTATCTCTACCTTTTCATGGCGCCAAATGGTGTTTTGAGATTCACCAGCACGTGCAGGCTGCTTATTCCTTTTTCTCCCAACACACCCATCACGTTTTTCAGACATTGTATTTTCATGTTATGCTTTTTCTAGGTGAGCTTGTAAATCTAAAGAATTATCTGAACTGTTTATATACCAGCCTGTGTCTTTAATGTTCTAAGTATTGACTGGGTGGGGGTGGGAGACAAATGTTCTCAGTGTTTGGTTTATAAAGCAGTACAATAAGATGAAGCTGTTCCATTTGACCATTTCACATATTAAGTTTACCCAATTTATCTCTTCCATAAAGTCAGAATCTTCTACAGATTCTCCCTCTTCTCTATATTTCTCTGCTACTTTGCAAATAAGGAGTGGTTCCATTAGGCACCTTATTCCTTCAGAGAGTCTTTTGTGACCTAAAATATATCCAAAGTTGACATTTAAAAAGTTAGGATATTTTAAGTCATATGCACATGATGACAAGTGGCACTTCTCAAAGAATATTCCATGAAACACAGCAGGATTCTAGACAAACACACCAATGACTTCCTTTGAGTCCTCAAATGGCTCCTAGACTGTCTAAGGTCTAACTTGCAAATGTCAGATATGATTACAAATAGATTTCAAATTCTTGTAGAATATGAAAAGTTAAAAAGAACATACGTAGTTTGGAGTTCAAATTTTTGTAATTGGTATTTTGAATTAGCTACATTTCTTGCACACATACCTGTTTATACTATTTGTTGCTACCTGTTCATATAATGGACTTAGATATTCAAGCAGAGATCTCTAAGTAAATAAAAAAAACTAGCTGAGAGATACTTCTTTCTATCTTTCTAGCTCTCTATCTCTGTCTGTAAAACCTGGCACTAAAAATGTATTAATAATGGAATCACTTGACTTTTCTGAATATAATAAGGTATTTTTAGATTATTTAAATACTCAGCATGTAGTCACATGATATAGTTGTACAAAAGGGAACTGTACAACTGTTCAAGTAATATATTTCAGCGCTTACAAATGTTTTAAAACTTTTTATATTTACAACCTAGATATCCTCTAAGGGACCTAGGACACTGAGACCATGAAGAGAGTCTCTTAATTGCAGTGTTTACTGTGAGGTAGTCCAGGTATGGGATATCCTCTCCCCCCCTCTTCATTTGTGACTTAGGTCATTTACCATAATAATTTTATTTGTAATTGTTAAACCTAACATGTATATGCAACTTTTGTCTCTGCTCATTCACAAAGCACCAATGTACTATTTTGCAAACTCTTTTCCCATGTATTTTCCCCCAAATTGTAGATTAAAAAGTAAGTCAGCCTAGCACTACCTTTGGCACGATTTATCCAGTGCATAATCATTTTACTGAGGAATTAAGTGGGTACAAGAACTACTTTTTACCATGTGAAGATAAAAGGAGTCAAGTAAGAATCAGTATTATTCATTATCAAGTTTTTGTTGTTGTTGTGGTTTGGTCTTTTTCTGAACTTGGCCTTGCTCTTACTTTACTGAAATCATATACCAACAACAGGGGAGATGGCTGATACTGGAGAGGCTAATAAGTTCAGTCTGTTGGGAGAGGGATTCATTTCAGTCCATCAGTGTTGTTATTCCGCTAAGTGGTGACATAATCCCAAATTCCCACTCCCAGGAGATGGTCTCTCAGGGTCTCTCCCACTTGCTGACTTTACTGCAAAAGAATGCCAGCTTTTGCAGTAATTGAGGAAAAAAGGTTTTCAGGCCAGATTATCATTTCTGAAATGGATCACATAACATATTTTAAAGTGTTAGTATAAGGCCAAACTTCTGCCCAGAGATGATCTTCTTTTCAAACAAATAATGAGATTTTTTAAAAGTCTAGGTTGTAAGGCCACCATATACTAGACTTATTTGTCTTCTTAATTCCAATAATTCTGATCTTCTATAAGAAAGCACATAAGGCAAAATTGGATCCTAAATCAATATTTAGTGTATGCAAAAAGAGAAACTAGAACCACTTAACTTTATCATTAAATATTCTGGAGTTACTAAAGTTATGGGCTAAAGCTTCATTAGTTATGTTTCTTCCTGTTAAAAAGAATACATAAAATATTAAGTGAGGAAATCTATCTGAAGTACAATATGTAGTTTGACTTACTCATGGGACAAATGAATATATTATGTGCAAATATTCACATGTTTGTAAAAGTATTTCCACAGGCTCTAAATATGCCTTTCAGTAAAATGGAAGAAAATGTCTTCTGAAAAAAACAGATCAAATTTTAACTTCGTACTTCACAATCTTTTGAAATACTTGACAATCTCCTTCTGGTATACCCGTATAATCATTAAATGTAATAAAAATTTATTGTTCCTGCATTGTATTTGGCAAACAAAAATCCCCCTAAGTACTTGTTGAAGCATGCAATTGTGGCAAATACATTCTATGTTAACCTTATCCAATTTGGATGTGTATTTGAAGTATTTGGCTCAATGTGAATGCATTCAATGAGCTCCCTTAAGCCACAAAGGAATGTTAGGAACAAACAGAAGTCAGGGGACAGGATCTTAGGTAATGGTCGGAAACTCTGGTGAAAACCACAATGGAGACTCAGGCCAGCCAAAGTTGGATATTTGTGGGGGTGAAAACCCAAAACACATTTGGTCAAGTTCTATATTTCAAGATAAACTTTGCCCATGTGTTTTTTGATTCATTTACATGTAATTCATTGAACTGACATTTTGAAAGAGTTATTTGATGCATAAGGAGATTTTTGTGCTATAATTATATGTGATACTTACAATATAATGCATAATAATTTAGAGCAGAGCCCAGGTTTTATCATGTTAGATTTCAAGCACATGTTGTTCCCTGATGGTTCACTGTGCTTGCACTGAGGTGTTGAAGCAGACTCGGCTGTAGGCAGACTATAGTTGAGATTAATTTTAGTTTGACTGCAACTTTTGGACAGACATTTTCATGAAGGGCAGTTTCACTGAGCCTCCATTTCCACGATTGTCATCAGCATGACGATAGTATATTTCATCATGGTAATTTCATAGACTCTATAACTTTTATTCGTGTACTTACAGTAATAATTTATTCCTAGAATTTGCCATTTTTACCTTGTATTAGGTTATACCTAGCTATGCTCAGGGCTTGCTCCTGGTTCTGTGCTAAGGATCACTCTTGGGTATGCTCAGGAACTGTGTATGCTGCTGGAGAGTGAAGCTGAGTTGTCCCTTGTGTAAAGAGCATTAAATATCTTGCCTTCTGTACTAAGTCTTTGACTTGAAGTTGTGATACTTTAAAAACATGACTGTATGATTCAAATATGCGCTTGGAAATATACTGGAACACCAGTTTTCCATATTATCACTTTGAACCTTTAAGAAAGGATTGCTAAGTATTCCATAAATCATGGTCTCATTTTCAAACAAAGATTAATCACACTCAGTTACAGCCATAATTATTGTATGGCCACAGTTATTGTCACAATGTCAAGCTTTTGTCACATAGTTATTGTTACAAGTTGAAATTTCACTTAACAATTATTTTTGTTAGGGTGATGGTGGTGGTAAAGAGATAGTTTAGTAGGTAGGGTACTTGTCTTGCACACAGTCCATCTGGGTTTGATCCCCAGAATCCCATATGGTCCCCTGGAGTCCTACCAAGGGAGTAAGGCTACGTGCAGAGCCTGGAATAAGTCTTGAGCACTGATGGTTATGGAAAACAGTGCTTTTGGTTTTGTTTTGGGTCACACCTGGCAATGCTCAGAGGTTACTCCTGGTTCTGCACTTAGGAATTACTTCTGGTAGTACTTGGGGACCACATTGGATGCCAGGGATAGAATTGGGCCCAGTGAGTGCAAGGCAAGTGCCCTCCAGGCTGTGCTATAGCTCCAGCCCCAACAATGATTTTGGTTTGGGTTAACACTTGGCAGTGCTTAGGGGTTTCTTCTAGCTTGGTGTATGAGGAGTTGCTTCTGGCATTGCTCAGACCATGCGGAGAGGTGAGTAAGCCGAGTCCTCCTACATCATATGCTTCGGCTCATTAAGCTATCAGCAGACAGCAGTTTTGCATTTTTACTTATCTCTCAGTAAATCTTCAAGAAAACACAGTCTCTTGAGTGCGGGGGAAATGTTCTGTCTTTATCAGGAATGGAAAAATTGAGATACTGGATGAGAGAGCTCAATATCTGAGGTCCATATTTTGCATACAGAAAGCCTGGGTTTGATCCCTGACACTGCGTGCCTTGTGCTTTGAGCTCTGCTGGGAGCAAATCCCCATCCAATACTGAGGAAGAAAAAGCTGCACCTCAGAGGTTAGGTGTATAACCTCTGCACAAAAACCCAACAAATTGAGATGTAGCTGAAATTGCTCTTTCTTTTGTTTGCTGTGTATAATTTGACCATGTTTTATCCATTTATGGATAAAGATTTTTTTTTGCTTTTTTGGGTCACACCCGGCGATGCTCAGGGGTTACTCCTGGCTCTGCACTCAGGAATTACTCCTGGCGGTGCTCGGGGACCATATGGGATGCCGGGAATCGAACCCCTGGCGGCGGCATGGGCCGGCGCGGTGCAAGGCAAACGCCCTACCCGCTGGGCTATCGCTCCGGCCGATTTATGGATAAAGATTTTGACTTGTAACTTTACTGTGGTTTCTTTGCAGACGATTCTCTTAGTCCACCTGGAATTTATTTTACTAAGTGAGATTTTGTGAAAATAAGTGTCTCAATTTAATTTGAAGGGGTTCAAGCATCTCATTTACATTGATATTTTATATTTAATATTGTAGAAAAAAATTTGTAGTCATTGTTTCCCAAGTTCGTGTTCCTCTTCCTCAGCTGACATACTGTTCTTGTAATTTTCACTTTCAGACTCATAGTTGAATATTAAGAAAGAAGCAGTTGAAAAGGGAATAGAAGATATCAAGACTCATAGATCCTTGATCTTAGATCACAAAACTTATCAGCAAACAGTGGCAGTGGGGTTGGGAGAACGAAGATGAAAGTAAAGGTGACTGAGGGACCATGGTGGAAGGTGACGGGTGCTTTGGTGATAATGGGTGCTGTAACTTTGTAATTCAATACCATCAGCCTAAACACTGTAATAGCCGTGTTTCTTAAGTAATAACTTTTTAAAACAGAAACAGTCCAAGTCCTGAGAAATGAAGGTATTGGCTCTTGAAGGTCTGGTTTCTAGTGGAGTGATAAAAAACAGAATGCCTTCACACACAGAAACTCAGTTTAGTGTGGTAATTATTTTTATTTTTAATTTAGCAACAGACTGAGCTCTAATATTTCCATGATACAAAAGGAAACAAAATAATTCACACAACTCTGTTGAGATTATGCTTTAATAGTCAAGGCAGAGACTCTGCTCACTCATTTAATAAAACAAAAAAGAAAAACTGTATGCTGCATGCTCCGAATATGCCCCTTCTGTTAGAATTAGACCCAAAACCATCTACATGGGACAGGACTGTGCTATTAGACAACCACAGAAGTCCACACCCAGATGAAGCCACATAAAGCAACTGTGAACTCTTTACTTGTGAACATCACTGTCTTCCTTGGGGATGGCTTCCTGAAAACATATAAACTCACAACATTTCATTTTCATGACCAGAATGGAAGACAGAAGCCTCTGTCCCAGCTCTAATTTAAATGTATTTGGAGAAGAGTTGGCATGGATTTAGGTTTGGTAGGACACTAGCTCCTCATACCTGACCTTCATAATGACAGCTAAAGCCTGTTAGAGAGCAGCAACCGTGAAGAAAGCATTACATGGACTATTTCCATCATTTGGATTGTTCCTTCAGTTGAGTACTATTGCTGTGCCTAATTTCCAAATAAAAAGCTGCCAGCTTTTATTTGAGAGAAATGACCTAAGTCCAGGCAGCTGTGGACGGAGGGGCAAGTCCATATAAAGCCAGAACCAGGTACTACCTTTGATGGTGAACTGGGTTGAAGCGAAAATGCCCTAAACCAGGACCACCCTGGCATTCAAATCAAATGCTGCCATAGTGACTTTTGCAACCCCTGGTGATGATCAGCTGTGATGCTACGTAGATCCTATTTCTGCCCTCCAGGGACATTGACACAGTGGAAGTGATCTTGAAATTTGGACCTTTTTTCTTTAGCTTTTTTCTTTGTCACTGGTTCACCCCAACTCCATCAGACCCAGGTATGACTTGTATGATTTAATATTGTAAAAAGAAAAATATGTTGTCATTGTTTCCCGAGCACATGTTCCTCTTCCTTGACTGACATGCAAGTCCTGTAATTATCATTTTCAGACTCATAGTTGGATATTGAGAAATAAGCAGTGGAAAGGGGGAAGAGAAGATATCAAGATATCAAACAATCATAGATTCTGGCCTTAGTTCACAAAACTTATCAGCAAACAGTTGCAGGGGGTTGGGAGAATGAAGATGAGAGCAAAGGTAATTCAGAGACCATAGCGGAAGGTAAAGGTACTGCATGGCATTGATGCCCCTAGAACTCAGGGTTGCTGGATGTGAGGGACCTCACCTTATGCTTGAGTGTGATGTTCTAAGGGCAAGATGAGTTCTTGTCAGAGAGAAAAAGATGGTCTCTGGGAAACTGGTACCTTGGAAAGAACTTTCTTGATTCCCACCAGTTTTCATAGTGTTCATAAAGTTGAGAAGAAGGTTATTATTTACATTGAAATTTTCATAGACCAGGGGCTCATAAAGCATACATTAACTCTATTTGTCTTTAGATCCACCCTCACACAGAACTTTCTGTCTCTGTTTTATGGAGTACATGTGTGAAGCTTAGGAGCGTTGAATGGTTCACCCCTGGTCACTGTGCTACAAAGAGACAGACAGAAGAGAGGAAGGGGTAAACAGACACCTGAGTCCAGAATTTGTTTCCTTTATTGTGACAAAGATCTAGAAAACAAGACTTTGTGCACTTTAACAATAATTACACATCCTAGAACATCTGAACAGTCTTTTTTTTTTTTGAACAGTCTTTAATGAAACATAAATGTCGACTCTATGTTGGAGAACACCTTGCTGATGTAAATAGTTATAAACAATAATTTTGGGGAATCTTAATTTTTATGGGACTAGATAATTTCTGGGAATAAAGGATTGTCAGAGCACTATAATGTTCTGTAAGTTAAATTTCAATTTACAATGTGAGTAGAGAACAAGTGAAATACCTCATGAAGAGAGATATCATCTTAATGACTTTGCTTTGCCCCCTTCAGCAATTTCTAATTAGTCCCCAAAATTTCTCAATTGAGTGAAAAGGAGGAGCTTGGAGACAGGCTGACACAGAGTAGTAAATTCCCAGATAATTTAGCTTTTCCTATTGAAATAACTTGAAGCCATGCAAGGGGGCATTGTGCTTTAAACAGGGGCTTAGGTTCCATTTCCGGGCAATTTGGGAAGATTTGCACACCACTGACAGCCCATTAGGCAGTAACTGTGTTTTGTTAGATTCTCATTTATTTTAATGCAAGTTTACTTTCTCCTGCTGGTTTGTTGACTGTTCCTTGCTGAGTAGGTCTGTAATCTAAACTTTAAAGGAGGATTAAGCTTCATGGTATTTACTTAACTAAGCATTGTCACTGTGTGATCCTCTTTTATATTTGTTACCTGGAAAAAAAAAACAACTACTATTTCATGGGCCTTCCTGTTACTTTCCAATAAAAGTCTTTGCAGTATTTTTTAAAACATTTTATGATCTGAAGATTTTTAAAATGTTTTAAAACATTTTATGGTCTTTTAAATATGACCATGAGTTAACTTAAGATACAATACTTTAAATAATTATGTTTTTGCTGTTGTATACACACAAAAACAAGAGAAACATAGTATACTAAAGTTATGTTTTATAATCTCTTAAGCACTATCAATATCTTAAACATTTGAGACTAAAAAATAATAATTGTACCTCTCCCAGGATTGATTTGACATACCTTTGCAGAAATTTGCAAAGATTATTTTCCTTTCAATATTCCTTAGGGAACAACTTAAATTGGTCATGAAAGTCTTAGTTCTGTCTTCTGTGTGACACGAGCCCCCATTCCTTCAAACGAGCAAGAGCTATAAAGTCTATTTGGGATACATTTTATTTCTTTTGCTTTTAGGCTTTGGGGATCACACATGTCAGTGCTCAGGACTTACTCAGGGATTGTTGCAGGACTCCTCTAAGAGTCTCTGCATCTGCCCTGGATTGCCTCCTGCAGGTCACTTCGTAGATAGGGGGTAGTTTAAATGTGGCAGTTTAAACTGTATTCTGTACTGGTTGGTACAGAATACATGGCTGACCATGTATTCTGTACTGGCTGGTATAAATATTCTCTCATGCTACCACAATCATCGTGGGACTAGCTAGATCTTACCAGCATATTCGCCTGGCCACGTTGGATCTCTAAGTAATTAGACCAGAGAGAAATGCTGTTTGTCTCCAAGCAAGCAAGCATGGCTCCCTGATAATTCAAAGGCAACTAAAATACAAAACTACTGTGAAGTAGACAAGACTCTTGTGAAGGCTTGGGGAAATATTTAACTGGCATTAGTATTAGTCTTTGGTACAGAGGCATGCCATCTCAGAAACCCCCTTCTCTACCCTATAAAGGCAATTCCAGGCAGATCTTGGCTCAAAATATTAGCATATAATAGGGCCTAGGTGAGATGCTGGGAGAAATTACCTGAGGGCATTTGACCCTTCCTGCTTCCCATAATAGTGGGAGGTCTGAGTTGCGGGAGTATAAAACCAGCCTGCTTCCCTCTCGCCCCTCTTTTGGCTTTTTGGGCTCTCTTTTTGGGCTCTGTTTTGGGGCTTTCACTCTTCTTGGGAGTCTTGTCTTTGTCCCTCTCCACAGGGCCTTAACATGTGGTGGCTGCCATCTTGGCCTACACGTGCCTGGGGTTCTAGCCTGGAATCCTAAGCACCGGGTTTTTCCTATTGCTGATTTGTATGCCTGAACCTGTGATAAGTAAAGCCTTTTAAAACTGCATCAGATTCCTGAGTCTTCATCCATTCCTTGCCGGCTTTGGAGGTAGAAGGGAACTCGTTTCCAGGCACTGGGGGACCCCGGCAGCGCCCCTGACGTCTGGCGTCCCTGGGTGGGCACCCTCCAAGGGATTACTCCAGTGGTGCTCAGGAACAGAAGCCAGGTTGTACACTTGCAATGCAAATCTTTATCCACTGCTCTGGCCCCACAGTTCACTTTTAATTATTCATAAATTAGAAAAGAATGTCCAAAACATCTGGACTGAGGAAAACCTATTTTCATTTGAACTAATTGCCTCTCTCAGAATTCTATTTATTATGAAGTTCTAAATTTGCCAATTTCTCAAATTCATCACATACATTTTTCTTATTCCACTGCATGATTTGTGTGGGTCTTTTTAAAAAGACTTTTTTTTTCTCTCCCAGAATCCCCAGGATTTCCAAGAATTCAGAGTCCACTGTAGCCTCAGGAGAACAACACTGATTCTAACAAGTGGATTTGGCCCATTTTCCTCCTGAGAGTTAGTTTAGGACAGAGAAGCTGACCTAGTTCTGGGCATTCATGTTTGAGAAAATCTGCTAACAGCAATTTCCTTGCTTTGTAAAAAGAAATAAAAAGTTTAAAAGGGCTAATGGAGGTAATATAAATTGCTCCCTTGCTTCTATTTACAGATAGCCAATGTGAAGGTGGAATCCACAGAGACTGTTCCAGCCATTTTGCTACCATGAGCACAAAAACCACCCCCCTATATAAAAACAAACCCAACAACAATATGGAACTCATTCATCTGTCAATGATATTCTTTTTGTTTTGTTTGTTCTAGGGGTGGTTCTAGGCTTACTCCAGGCTATGTGCACACAGATCACTCCTTCTGGGGCTCAGAGGACAATATATGGTAAGATCCTTGGATGGTAGTATAAGGCAAGTGACCTACAACCGTACTATCTCTCTAACCTCTGTAAGTGACATGTCAAAGAACATTCTTGCTATACAAAATGGTATAGTCATTCTCTCACAAAATCCTGAGAGATAGTACAGTGAGTAGGGAGCTTGACTTTCATACAGCAGATCCAGGTTCAGTACCCAGAACCCCATACAGTCCACTGAGTCGTGCCAAGAAAGATCTTTAAGCACAAAGCACAGAGCCAGGAGTAAGTCCTGAGCACACCACTGAGTGTGCACCCCCCCCCAAAAAGGAAAACACTAGCCTTGTGATTAACTGGCAAAAGAGGATCTGTACTGCTGGAGATTTCACTTGTGAATTTAAGGTCTGAGAAAATGAAGCAGAGGTTTTGTAACTTGTACCATTGTTTTAGAAGAACCGGAGTCCAGCATCACAGGATGTGGGTACCAAGCACAGATGTTTTTGTGCAAAATCCATCCTGACTCAGGAATAGTCCCATGCCTTGACAGTTGAATGGCACACAAAAAGAACCTGAGGTTCATAAATAAGTAAATAAATAAATCAGTGGAAATCCTCTGAATTGGGTGTAAGAGTTTCCTGGAGTTGTGTATGTCTTTCAAGGTTTCTCAGCATGGCCTTGTGCTCACCTTTTAACTTTAACTCTTCTCTTCCAAATAAAGAAATTGATTTAAGAGTTCTCTGATAGATTTGAATAGACAAAACAGAAAAAATTAAGTCATGAAATTTCTCTATAAATGGAGGACATGGAGAGGATCATACTGAGTGAAATTAGCCAGAAGGAATGACAGTATTTATTTGTGGGATATTAAAAAATAGCATGATACCAAGGCCAGGCAAAACATGAATCAGGAGGTCTTGTCAGTGGTGGAATCTGTATAGGAGTGTGTGGGAGTCAGAGGTTAGGTAAGACAGAGAAGGGAAGAGTGTGCTAATAATCGTTGGAAATGACAATACCAACCTTGAACTGAGCATTGAACATAGGCAAAGGGATATACATGATAACCACTAAATTTATGTATTGCTAGTCACAATGTGTAAGAGAAGGAAGAGAGATACAGATAGAGAGAGAAGAGGCAAATTGTGTGACATAGAGGCAGGCTGGGGGAGGGGGGAAGGAATCATGTGAACTTGGTGGTGGGAAATGAGCACCAGGTGAAGGGATGGGTGCTGGAACACTGTATGACTGAAACCCAAACATGAACACCTTTGTAATTGTATATCTCATGGTGGTATAATAAAAATGTTTTTTAAAAAATAATTCTATAATTGGTGAAAGCAACACAACATCCACAAAATGTGATTTTCCAGGTTACTCTTCAGATGTACTATCATCTCTGTCAGTAACTTAAGATGCTAAGTTGTGCCAGCAGTGATAATCTATGTATGGGTTTATGTCAGTGGAAACATCGTTATTAAAGAATTTAGGAAGATCTGAGGAGCTGAGATGTCAGAGGGCTTATGTCAGAGGGCTTTTTAAGAGTTTCATAGGGAAATGAAAACTCTACACAGAGGATCTGGAGAAGAGACATGGGGACACGCCTATACCCTGTATTCTCTAGAGAATTCTCAATGCGTGTAATTATTTCTGAAAGGCTTTTATGAAATGATTTGTTTGGTAATGAAGACGTGAATAAAAAGAGGGGAATGGATAAAGTTACTAGGCTACTGCTTACTAAAAGGGACTTATCTGTGATCATCTGCCTGCTGCCCGATCATCTATACTCACCAAGGAGGGTACACCCATTCTCAAAGGAAAGAAAGGAAACATTTTCAATTAAAGTGCACTTCTCTGAAATTGAAGAAAATGGTAAAACCTGGGTCTCATGAAACTTCTGAGATTAGGCTATTTGTAGGGTAAATGGTAAGGATAAAAGTAGACTCTACGAGATTACTCTAAGGATGAAATAAATTTACATGAATCTCTTAATTAAAATGATGTTCAGCACACATTACTACATATAAGTAGTTTTCTCTTATTGCTGTTTTTATTATTGTTTCTTTTCTTATCATTTGGTCTGAAATATATTTAGAATTAATCTCTAAATTTATGAGAAAATTAATTGTAATTTGCTAGTAAATAAATGTTGTTTGTAAGTTCCAAATTTTCTGACTTTCGCTTGCTTTGAGAAATAATCTATTTTGTCCAACAATAAATAAAGTCTATTTAAATTGAAGCCTGCAGGAAACGTTGGTGAAGCAGAAACCACGTAGAACTCTGCTCTGCTGATGAAGATGAAATAAGTCAAACCACTCATTTTTGAGTTTCAGCCATTAATTTTGATCTTCTTATCTAATAGATGATCTGCTCTCTGAGTGTTTTCTAAGTGGAGAGAGTGTTAAAGTCACCTAAAATCCAAGCTTGGTAACTACACATTTTCCTACACAACCGATTCTAATTTCTAAGAATCAAATTTCTATTTGTAAGTACCAAAGAAATGTGAATCACTTCTCAGTTCACTGAATGACGCAGATCTTGAGCCCCGTGAGATACAATATTCGAGCAACAACAAGTCACTTTCACACTTTAGAAGCAACCACCCAATTTAATCAAACAGAGGGATTCGCCCCATCATTTCCTTTCTGCTTTCAGTATGAATGAAAACAGTCCCAGATAAACTGTTCTGTCTTATAGAAAATTCTCACTAATTTCCTACATGAAATAAAAATTTCAGAAAAATGGTTACTTTGATAAACCAAACTTCCTCCAAATAAGAAATCTCTTGTTGATAAAACAAAAATATTCAAAATTTATAAATTGAAAAATTATTTGATCTAAAGTAATTAAGGAATTTTTAAAGCAACATTTTATTGAGGAGAAAGAGGAAATAACATTAAGGTTAGTGAGCACATAAATATGTTAGACTCTAATGTAAGTTTTTAGTTCTGTTATTCATGCTATATTTTTCTAGGTTAGATTTTTAACTATCAGATAAATTTCATAAAGATCTTCATAAATAGCTGCTTGCTTAGTTTATTCCTATAGCACTTGGAAAATCATCTTTATTTATTTATTTATTTTGGATTTTTTTTTTTGGGTCACACCCAGCAATGCTCAAGGGTTACTCCTGGTCTGCACGCAGGAATTACTCATGGCGGCGCTGAGTGGACCATATGGAATGCCAGGGATTAAATCCAGGTTGGCCACATTCAAGGCAAATGCCCTACACGCTATGCTATCGCTCCAGCACCTGGTCTTTACTCTTTTTTTCAATTTTAGATTTTTTTTTATTTTTATTTAATTTTTAATATTTTATCATACCACCATGAGATATATAATTACAAAGATGTTTGGGTTTCGATCATACAGTGTTCCAGCATCTGCCCTCCATCAGTGCCCATTTCCCACCATCAATGTCCCCGATTCCCTCCCCCCCCCAGCTTGTCTCTATGGCAGGTTCTTTATCTCTTTTATTTTTTTGCTTTTTGGGTCACATCCAGCAATGCTCAGGTTTTTTTCCTGGATCTGCACTCAGGAATCACTCCTGGTGGTGCTCAGGGGACCATATGGAATGCCGGGGATCAAACCCAGGCTGGCATGGGCCGGCCTTGTGCAAGGCAAATGCCCTACCCACTGGGTTATCGCTCTGGCCCAGGACTTTATATCTTTCTCTTTCTCTATCTCTCTTTCTTTCTTCCTTCCCTACACATTGTGGATTGCAATACATACATCTGGAGGTTATCATGTGTATCTTTTTGCCTGTATTCAGTGCTCAGTTCTAGGCTGGTCTTATCCCTTTCTGGTCTTTACTTTTTAAACTGTCATGTGAAAGGTAGATAGTTGCTCTGATTTCTGTATCTACTGATCTCACTCTCAATGATGCTCCACATAGCAATATGCTGTGATTATCCAAACCCTGGATCTATTTTGGCAGTGCAGACATTGGCTGTTCTCTATCTAAGTTGCACTGAAATGATGCTTGCACAAACAATGTAATTGACCTCGAAGATGCTCCATTGCTTGTCCTTTTAAATCCTTGTGCAGAAATTGCACAAAGACTCCACATCTGAGCCCCCTATTAAACAGACACAGAAGATAGATTTTATAGACATGTCATTGAACATTAGGGCCAGAAAGATCCATCACATCTTGTCTCAACTCTTATCTGTCACGGAGAAGGCTTTGGGGCAGAAAACATGACCATTAAATAAAAAGCAATAGGTAAGGCTGAGAGAGAGCAGCAAGGTTAAGATGCTCACTTGGCAGGAAGTTGGGATAGAGAAAGATTCACTATGAAAATAATGATTGGAAGGTATCAGTCTAGTGGGAGATGCAGGCTGAAAGTAAGTAAAGGACCAAACATGAAGCCCATTTAGTATTTGCACTGCAAAGCATAATAACAAAAAAAGAAAGAGAGAGAGAGAAGAAAAGCACCTGCATAGAGGTAGGTTGGATTGGGGGACAGGGGTGGCAGGAGAAAAACTGGGACATTGGGAGTGGAAATATGCATTGGTAGAGGGATGGGTGTATGGGTGTTGAAACATTTGTATGATGGAAACTATCATGAACAGCTTTGTAACTGTGTATTTCAGTGATCCAATAGGAATGAAGAAAGAAAGAAAGAAAGAAGGAAGGAAGGAAGGAAGGAAGGAAGGAAGGAAGGAAGGAAGGAAGGAAGGAAGGAAGGAAGGAAGGAAGGAAGGAAGGAAGGAAGGAAGGAAGGAAGGAAAGAAGAAAGGAAGGAAGGAAGGAAGGAAGGAAGGAAGGAAGAAGGAAGGAAGGAAGGAAGGAAGGAAAGAGAAAGAAAGAAAGAAAGAAAGAAAGAAAAGAAAGAAAGAAAGAAAGAAAGAAAGAAAGAAAGAAAGAAAGAAAGAAAGAAAGAAAGAAAGAAAGAAAGAAAGAAAGAAAGAAAGAAAGAAAGAAAGAGAAAAGCATTAGTGTGGGAAATGTACACTGATGGAGGGATGGATATTGGATCACTGTATGACTGAAACCCCATCATTAACAGCTTTGTAACTGTGTATGTCAAGGTGATTTAATGATAGACAGACAGACAGATAGACAGACAGACAGAAAGACAGATAGATAGACAGAGAGATAGAAAGATAGACAGATAGACAGATAGACAGATAGACAGATAGACAGACAGACAGATAGACAGATAGACAGACAGATAGATAGATAAATGGATAGATGAATGGATGGATGGACGGATGGATGGATGGATGGATGGATGGATGGATGGATGGATGGATGGATGGATGGATGGATGGATGGATGGATGGATGGATGGATGGATGGATGGATGGGTGGTCACCACCATTCATTGTAAAGCAATTTTAACATTGATCAGAGGCACACAACATATAATTTGGGACTCAGAGAAAACTGTTATCAGCATTTTTTTAGTTCAGTGGCTACCTGAAATCATTTACCTCTGTCAACTGTCCAAAGATAATTTAGACAGTCCCTAAAGCTTTTATTCTAGTCATGCTCTTACGATTCCTTTGAATGGTGGGGCTACAGCTAACTGATAAACACTGAAAGCCCTTTGAAATCCAGTTTTGACATCTCCAACCTAGACTATCATAGCATACGAAGTAAAATCTATCCAAACTTCAGAGAGCAGCTGTATATCTTTATTTGCAAAGTAATTTTGGTTAGTATAAGACAATAAATATACATTTTTAAAATTCTGAAACAATTACAGAATGATAATATTTTATCAGCTACTTCTTTAAGGACATAATTGAAAGCCATCAAATAATTTATTCTGAAATCAAGAGGTAACTATAATCACAACCTAATCGTATTTAAGTCTATGAGTGTTTATCTATTGAGAATATCAGTGTAAGAGATGGCTGGAAATACAGGTTTTGTGCTCTCCCATGCAATTTATCTGAAAATAAGATTACAGAGACCTCTGACTTGTGAAGCTTACATGCATGCAGGGGAGGCAAGCTAGAATTATAAACATAAAAAGTCCATAAGGTGGTAGAAGAAAATGATAACAGTGGGAGAAATAAGTTTTAGAGTGAAAAAAATAAAATTGTGGGAGTAGAGGGCAGCTTCCAGCCTTAAATGGAAAGCTAAAAAGTAACCTCATCAAAACAAATCACTTGAAAGACAGGGGAAAGTTTGAAATTCAGATATCTGGGGAGTAGATATTAGCTGTTCAAAATATTCTGGAATTAGGCATGATATCAAGGTCATCAAAAACACATAATTAGGAAATTTCTAGTCCAAGTTTAGGAAAACTAGAAATAGATATTGGGGCAAATAAAAGGATGCCCTTTGCTTCTAGAGTCAAAGTTTCCAAAAAGGTTGTTTATATACACTTATTCCATTTACTTTACTATTTGACACATCTCCATTTTGCTATTAAATGAATTCCAGCACAAAATTGGCCTCACTGGTCTATTATAATTATATTCACTAATATTTCAGTTATTGACTTGTCAAATCCCTTCTTCCAACTGGCATCTCAGAAGGCCTCTTGGTCACTTTCAAAGCTCTCTGGTTCCTTAGAATCAGAGAATGTATCTTTGTTTTACATTTTTATAGTCTGCTTTCTTGGATTTCCAACTGCTGACACAATCATTTATTAATACATAGAATTTTTCTGCTCTAAATATTCAAGTTCCTGATTTAATTATCTATTTCAGTAAAGCCCACGCCCTATAACACATGCAATTAAAATAGAAAATATGAAACAGTTAAGATTTCAGTTTTAATAAGTTAGTATCCCAGGTATAACTTAGTTGGGAACTTCTGGTTCAAGATCTCTCATGGGGATGCAGCTAAGGTGTAAGCTAGGTCTGCAGCAAGCCAGACTCTTCAGTAGAAGCTTATGTGGCTGAGAATGGCTGAGAGCTGGTAACTCACACGCTGATGGTAGGAAATTACCTATAGTTATTTCTATGTGGGTCTTTCTGGAGGGCTGCTAATAACATTAGCAAGGCAGAAGACCAAAATAAGGTCAAGGAAACAGAAAACAGAACCTTTCTAAAATGGTCAAAAAAGTAATATCCAATTTCATAGCTACTTCCATGTCATGTTTTCTAAATCCATAGGTAGGTCAATGAGACTGAACATCAGCACTCAGATGTCATTGATGCCATCGTGGCAGTTACCCTGTTTACTGTCCCTATTTGGACTCAATTCTTTTCCTTACCTTATATTCTAAACTTTGGTGGTCTATAATTATTTAATTATCGGATTAGTAATATTCACAGGTTCTCAAATTAGTATTGCTAGTCTCTCCAGACTCCTATGGTTTAGTCATTTGCCATTTTCAGTTAGTTTTATCACAAGCTCTAGATTCAAGCTTGTTCAAAACAAAATGCTTCATTTTGCCTTCCCCAAAACTTGAATTATTCCCACTTGTAAGCCTCCCTGTTTTAGCAGAAGGAATGCCTATCCACTCATTTTCTTAAGAAGCAACAGAAACGTTTCTTTGATATTTGTTTTGTCATTGCCTACTCCATAGTGTTCTCTCAATAAAGTCCAGGCTCTGTGACTTCAAAACTATCTTGTGCTGCCTGAATGACCAAAAGAACCCCTCAGTACTTTAGTCTATTTCCACTGTTGCAATCTGTTTTCACAGCAAATAGATTAATCACCTCATGATATCAACAACAGCATTACCCATCCCTTTGTAAATCCTTTAAAGCCTTCTCATTGCTCTGTGTCATCTTTCTTGAGATGGTCTCTACCTGCTTCACCAACCTTATTTCATGCAGTTTTATTTATTAATGAGTTCTAACCACACCTGTCTTTCAGTTCCTGGGACTCTCTTCTCAGAAGCCATTTCCCACAACTCTTTGCTTGGTCTACTTTCAGAGATAATTGTACCATTGAATCTTATACATATTCTGAATCTTGGTCTTGTTCCATTATAGTGTTTACAAGTTACAGGAT
This sequence comes from Cryptotis parvus, assembly GCA_021461705.1. NCBI lineage: Eukaryota > Metazoa > Chordata > Mammalia > Eulipotyphla > Soricidae > Cryptotis > Cryptotis parvus. The sequence continues at coordinate 42,157 of JAJIBD010031203.1, read as the reverse complement.
ACAAACACAAAGAAACAATTTTGTTCACTACCTATTGGTGCTAACTACTTTTTCAAATACATAGTCCTCTATATGTGACTTCTACAGTGAGGAAAGAATACACAAAGAATATTCCATAAAGATCTTGTTAAGGCTTTACTTGGTGCTTTTATTTTTCCAACTCTCATCATCATTAGCAATTCATACCTCTCTACATGTATATTTAAACCCAATATTTGAAGGACTATCCTTTAATAATGGTTTAATATTTATATAAAATTTTGTTGGTAGAAGACATTGGGAAAATATCTGATAAAGATTATAATAGGTCCATCTTTAATGAAATGATGAGTTACCTCTATAACAATGAAATCTACATCGACTTTGCTTTGCAGATCATAAGATTGAGTATTTGTTCATGGATAGAACTCTTCTAGATATCCTTGAGGATTTTGGGGAATATTGATGTATGTAATTCAGCATCAGGAGGATTTGTTTTGTCTTGAAATAGTTGACTGACTTCAGGAGTTCCCCTAACATTGCCCCCTGTGAGTAAATACCATCAAGGGAGGCAGTTGAGAGACCCATCTAACACCCACGTTGAACATGCAGTCTTCCAGCTGTGGCCTCTGTTCAGAGCCTTTGTCAACGTGAGAAAAAGAAGTCACAATTCTGAAATGAATCACTGTTTCAGAAATGTTCTAGAAAAATATTGAACCGTGCCGATACAACGAAGTGGCTTGAATGGGAAGGGTTTGAATTTCATTTAATAAATAATAAAACCACAAAAAATACATGGCATTTTTTTTGCTGCCCAGGAAATTTTCTGGTAGAAGGAAGTGTGGTGCATGGGTAGAGAGATGGATTGTGAAGTGTTATTTTTTAAGTATTTTATTATACCACCGTGAGATATACAAATAAAAATATACAATTAAAAAGTTCATGTTTGGGTTTTGGTCATACAGTGTCACAGGCTTAATCTCTGCAGAAGTTTTGACTTTAGGAGAGAGAAGTGCATAATGAAGGATTAATTCAATTGCTCTCCATTTTAGTTTTCTTTGTTGGTTCATTTATTTTAAGTCACTGACCTTGCCTAAAGAACAGTTCTTTACCTACTCCAACTCAATAGAATCTAGAAGGCTGGGTTCTCCAATTAATATTAATGTTGCAGATGAATCAGTTTATTTGGGAATATTAGAAAAGAGGGAGCATGGAGAGAATAGGGCTGGATTCAAGCCTATGAAAAGGTAAACAGCAACAAGAATTAAAAAAGGGAAGGGTGGAGACAAAGAGAAAATGAAAAATGCTTTCTAGTTTCTTTAGTAGATTTTACTTTTGCATTACACAATATATTTAATAATATATTATAAAAAGTATATTTGTTAGCATCTTTACCTTGGTTACGCTTTTCCTGCTGTGTATAAATCAGTCTGAGCAAGTAAGAAATTAACACTCTCGACATGTTGTGAGGTTTTAGCTAATGAGGACAAGAAATTGTCACTGGGATCACTACCACCTGATAAACGTTTGATATGAATTTGATGAATTATTTCTTTTAGCTGGATCTTGAGGACTTTTTTCATAGTGCCTCAGTTTGGAAAAATATATCTTGTCTCAGGGAGTCCATCAGCCAGTCTACCGATTTAAATATTAATACATTTAACTGATGAGGTGATGTCATTTGCCAATAACTGTCAGTCTTCATAACACAAAATTGAAAGATCACTTACATCACACAGCTATAATGATGATCTAGATTTTTTTTTGTTTATAATTTTATTTATATATGTAAATTTTATTTATCGACAACTCTTCACATATTATATAGGAAAAAGCATCATCTAGGAAATTAAGGAAGACTGACAATGGCACTTTTGATGAAGTTATAACTAGAGTTTCACAAAGAAATATAAAAATAGAAATATAAAAAGCTAACTCTTTAACTCCCAAATGGTCTATTTTATATAATCTGAGATAAAGCTAGTCAAACTCTATGAGGACTTACTTTATTACTAACTTTGAATAAAGATTCTATTAGCAAACAATAAGGTCAACAAGTTTTCAAAAAAGAAAGCTAAAACTTTTAAAAACAATATTTATGAAAATTATATAACTTAAAGTAGTTACTCTGGAAAACCATTCCTTCGAAAGGTTATGTTTGGTAAATACTTAAAGCAAATTAAAAGTAAACATATTCATGAATTTATCCATTACATAATGTCATTATCTATCTATCTATCTATCTATCTATCTATCTATCTATCTATCTATCTATCTATCTATCTATCTATCTATCTATCTATCTATCTATCTATCTATCTATCTATCTATCTATCTATCTATCTATCTATCTATCTATCTATCTATCTATCTATCTATCTACATACACACATATGATAGCCATACATTTCATGCCAGTCTACTTGTAGACTAGGGACAAAGCCAGTGACCATTTAGAATTAGAATGCAAATTTCCCAATTCCCACTTACAAGAGACAACATTTCCTCTTCTGTGACCATTCCTCAAAATTACACATATTATATATTCTCTAAGGCAGGCAATTCCATGAATAGTTAAGCATATGGATATATATATTCATATATATATGTGTGTATATATATATCATAGATGAGGGCTCTCGGGGACAACTCAAAGGATTCAGCATGTGCTTTGTATATGGGAAGCTGGTTTTGGTCACTGTTTCCCTTAGCACTGCTGGGAGCAAATCTCAAGTGGTAGTTGTACACCCACCCGGAGCTGCCAGGTGTGGCCTCCAAACCTGAATGAACAAGTGAATGCTTGAAATAATGGACCTGGAAGAATAGTGAAAAAGGACAGTATTAAGACCTCCAGTTCATCAGCAGTCAATCACTAACTTTTAATATTACATTTTCTCTCTGCAAACTATTGAAGTTATTTTATAATCAATCTTACTGATTATCCTGTATAATATATTATTCATGTAGCATGAAATTATTTAAATATTAATCAAAACTTGATATTCCGTGCTTGAAAACCTTCAATTATAAACTAAATTGCATCCAGAATGTAGAGTTTACATACATATATATACACATACATACATACATGTACACATACATATACACATACATATATACACATACATATATGCATATATTTACATATGTGTATATTTACATATGTGTATATTTACATGCACGTATGCATATATGCATATATACATGTATATTAAGTTTTGATCCCACCTGTCAGTACTCAAGGCTTACTTCTGGCTCTCTACTTAGGAATAATTCCTGTCAGGCTCTGGTACCATATGGGATGACAAGAATTGTACCTGGGTCAGCCACATGCAAAAGCCACATGCAAGGCAAAAGCTCTACCTGTTGTACTATTGCTCTGACCCTGATAACAATTTTTTATGACCTCTGAGATCCATCATTTTAACACTAATAAACTTCTAAACCTGCACAGGTATATGCTTTGAATATTTCCCTACAATCCAGCCCCCCCACCCCCAAAAATATTACTAAATTTCCAGCTTGTTTGCCTTCCAAGACCTTAGTACTCAGCAGTTCTCTCTTTCTGGAACATCATTTCTTCTCTCTGGATCAACTACTATTTATTCAAAATCAGTGTGTCAACCCTTCTAAAATCTTCCCTTTATAATCACTCTGACAATTTCTTCATATACTTCTCACTGTTAATTATTTTAGTACCACCTCCTCTTTGTCTTCCTTGTCCTCATCTTCCTCCTTCTTCATCTTTTCCTCCTCTCCTACTTCTCCCTCTTTTTCTTCTCCTCCTCCTCCTTCTTTCTTCCTCCTTTTTCTCCACCTCTCCTCCTTCTATCTTTCCACCTTCGCCTTATCATCTTTATATGCTGTTTCTGTGTAAATAGGAGCCATTTGATCTCGTGCTTACTGTATCCATGTTACTATGAAGAAATAACACTAAACGAAGGAGGACTTTTGGGTTTCTGCTACATTTAAGAGGTTATTTATCAGATAAGTACTCATTCAGATTTGTTAGCAGAATAATTTAAAGTGAAACTTGGCTTTTATCCACAATGGAGAAGTCTGTGTTCTCTCTCGAGCACATCTCTTTCTTCTTCTCCCCTAATATATCTCTAAATTTAAATGAAACCCTTTTAATTCACAAGAAGGCAAGAAAGAAAAAAAAAGAACAGAAGAAGAAAGAAAGCATAAAAAATTAAAAAGAGAGAAAGAAAAGGATGGGAATAAAGAAAGCAAACAATGAAAGGAAGAAGGAAGCAAAAGAATAAAGAAAAAGGAGAGAGAGAGAAGCCATACCATATGCAGCCAACTCCAGTTCTAAGCCCAGCACCATACACTCCCAAGCATTGCTCGGTGCAGCTCTAGTGCCTCCAACATCATGGGGACGGCTCTGGTCGTGCCCAGAACCACAGGGCCCAGTCATCACTGCAGACTCAGACTCTTGAATGGAAGCATAAATGCAGTTGGCTGGGAATCACTAAGAGAGGCCCCTGGGCCTCCTGAGAACTGCTTCCAAGCACCCTCCCTCGATAAATAAATGGGAACTTGGAATCGAGGCTTCGCTTTGCAGGATAGTGGGGTTTGGAGACTGAGACAGACATGAGCAATGCTGCATCATTCTCATGGTGTGTTGTCTGAAATTTATCACACACCACTGGGACAGGCTACCATACCAAATATTCATCTGTCTCCTCTTACCTTCTGAACTTAGATATAGCTGCACATGGAAGAAAGCACATGTGCAAACAGGGAGAAATTTGAAAAGAAGAGAAGAAGAATGGGAAGGACTGGGAGCAAAGGCAAGAGCAAAAGATGCCGGGCTTGGAAGTCTCACTCTTGGTGAGTTCCCCGGCTTCCCCACAGCTACAATGCATGTGAGAAATATAGCTCACTCTGTCTATGTGTTCTGTTACTATAATTAATCAATTTTATATTTTAAAGTGATAATTTCTGACTCAAAACTTTCTCAGGCTTCAAGTACACAAATAGAGTTTCTGAATGAGCTAAATAGACAAGTTGTGTGGGAGTGCCCTGGCTAATTTAAGCACTGTATATGGAATTTTATCAATCTTGTTTGTTTCAAGGCCACAGCAAAGGAAATCTACACTGACCTCAGATATATTAATGTTTTAGAAATCTCGGGTAAATATCTGCTTAAGATAATTGCTGTTAGTCCAGATGCAATTGCCAAACTAGCACAGAGAGTTGCTGAGCTCATGACTTTTACCCAATTATATGTCTAAAGCAGCAATTTCTTCTGTTTTATGCACAGGGTAACTGTGGAGGACATGCTCACTTAATGTTCAATGATTATTCTAATCAATTGAAATAATGATACATCTGATTTTTTGAACTCTAAGAACTATAGCATGTAAATAGGTTAGTGTTTAACTAAAATTAAATCAACTGTTTAATATTAACTTGAATTAAATGATCCTGAGAAATTGCACGAATTTCAGAAAGCTTTCTGAAAAGTAAGGCATGTGATGAGTTGATAAGATTTCTAGGATGATGGTTAATGCACTAGATGGCACTAATTGTATGCCTTTTATGTGCTATAAAATCAAATTTAGTGTGAGAAAAGGAAGTACCTCACACTTGAAATGTTTTTATCAGGTAGACTTTATGAAAATTCTTTGATATTTTATTTGTAATTTTTCATTATAGCTTTTCTGATCACCAGAAAAAAGAATTAATTACAGCCACTTTGATATGAAGTGAATTTCAAATTGAAAAACATAATTCCAGAATATTTTTAAGGCCAAAGAAACTAATTTATTCAAGGCAAGATGCAAAAGTATTCTAGTACAAAAGGATTAAGTGATTCCGTTCAAGTGAAAAGTTCTATACCAATTACATGGTTTTCCATGAACTTTACTTATCAAAATGATTAAAGACTCAGAAAATAAATAAATTCTTAAGATTTTCTAAGCAAAGTATAAACCTTTAAGTAGGAAAGAAATTTTGTGCCATGCAACAACTATCTTTGTGATTTTAAAGTTCTCTAAATGGGAAAGGGGATAATAAATCTCATTATTCAGACACAATTCAAGACTATAACTAAGGAAATCTTCATAATACACAGATTCTAAGTTACATTTAAAGACAAACTATTATTTTACTAAAAATGAAGGAAAACAAAATCATTATACAAATTAAATGTGCCCACTTTCAAATATATAAACGTTTGGGGGTTAGAACACCCCAGTTAATTACAGACCTGCTGGATTTATTTAAATTTCAATAATAGTAATTTGAGGATTTCTCATATGGTCAAGCAGAGTCCCTGTGAAGAGGGCCATTGATGTTTTCCTGGTCTAATTTGGACATTTCCATGTGGATTCCCTCTGGGGTCTTTGTATCAGCTACTCTAGTTTAGCAGCGGTTAAGAAGAAGATCCCTAAAATCTATCACACACCATTGGACAATCAAAGGTGCATAAGCTTGCTGAGAAAAATTTAATGTGCATAATTAAGTGGAATATGTAAAAATCAAAATAGTTAATAAAGTGTACACACATACACATGATTAGACAGATGGACTATGATTTCCCTGATCTGGCCTTTATCATAGGGTACCATAGGTGACTGTGATAACATGAGACTTTAACCATTTTGGGTCAGGAGCTTACAGTGATAACCTCTGCTGACATAGCCATGCTGTTTTCAAATTAATCAGCATGTTATCACGTTACACTCTTATTTTTCAAAATTCAAGATAAAAGAGTAAGCACAAAGGTTTCATTTTATTTTTATTATTTTACATGTTTTTTCCAACTTTTCATTCACTTTCTGGGTCTTTCTCTGAAATTACTCAGGATTCAGTCTTTAGTTCAATATTGATTGTAATAGTTTTATTTATTTTTATTTATGTTTGATGAACCTATGCAAATCTATGAATTTCACTGAATCACTGAAAATATGCTCTACAGAATTCACTGTAAATTACAGAAACAACGGAGGTTTTTAAGGTACTTTTAGGTTTGAATGCTGCCTAGAAAACCCCTCGAATACTGAGAATCACAGTCATCGTTTCCTTTCTCACACTGTTACAGACCAGATCCTTTTTCTTTCCACAGTGACCTGTTGGCCTGAGCTTAGCTTCCCAAAATATACAACAAACCTTGAGAATTTATTTTTTTCTTTTATTTGATAGAATATTATTTTATTTTCTTCACTTTCAAAAGTAAAATTGGTTATTTGTAAAGCATATAAGTCCATTATGTGAATTTGAATACATCTACTTGTAAGATAATTCTTAAGTTCCTTTGACCAAACAAAAAGCAATTTCAAAAATATGTGATTTCAAACTATTGTTAAAATTAGACACATGTCAGGGCCGGAGCGATAGCCCAGCGGGTAGGGCGTTTGCCTTGCATGCGACCGGCCCATGCCACCCTGGGTTCGATCCCGGCATCCCATATGGTCACCCAAGCACCGCCAGGAGTAATTCCTGAGTGCAAAGCCAGGAGAAACCCCTGAGCATTGCCGGGTGTGACCCAAAGAGCAAAAAAAAAAAAAAAAAATTAGACACATGTCATTAATTAAATAAAAGATTGGCTAAACTCTGGAAACTTTTATGTTGATTTTCATGAAACTGAGAAATAGGTTATTGTAAGGCTAGTCAAAATTATTGAATAATTAGCTAAATCTGATTACACGTCCTGTTTTGTACTTAGACTAATTATAGAAAAACCTCATTATTGCAGTACTTTTATCGTTGTTAAAAGTATACTTTTATAAAATAATTTTTTATGTTTTCAACATCTAGCTTGAACTTTTACTCCTGGCTTAATCTCTCATTTCTCATCCCCAAAAAAAACTTTTTAGGCTAGTTCAATTCCAGTTTACTAAAGATTTCAGATCAATAAAATCAAATTATCAAGAACTTACTTGTTTGAAGTATGAATAGAAAGAATGAGTCAGGATTAATAAGGAGCTCACTCCAGGGTGGACACTGCATCAGAGAATCACACGTTAAAAGAGGTGTTTCTTTTCATAGGGTACCTGGACCTGCCCTCCAAAACTAAAGAATGATTGTTCAGTCCTTGATTGACAATAAACTGGCTATTTCCTCATTTGACTCATTAATAAGATTTCCTTTTCTCAACTCTCTTTTCAACTCATCATTTTTTTATAATTGGAAAAGTGCAGGGATATTTCCTGTACAACTGTTATGAATTGCCAAACTTGAGTTTCAAGTATCATTGTTCAACATGATACATTAAAAGGAGATATGATATTGAAATAGAATAAAAATAATTGTTGTAAAGGAAGAATAATATTATGATATTCATAATGAAAGAGAGAATGTGGAGTATAAATTGAGGGAAGAAATCTGAAAAGCAATCATTTGAACAAATATATACATTAACTTTCTAAAATTAATATTGATTAACATGTTAATAGGGAATCAGAAGAATTTATGTCTATGATTATATGCATTGGAGGAGTGTTTTAATGATGAGTAAGTGCCATTTATCTTATCAGAAAAATATTCAATAAGTTGTTGTGAAATCACACAATTGCCAATGTCATTTGTGCAGTTTGATAGTTTCAGTATTTGATTAAACTAGTGATCTTAAATTTTCCTTAATATAAATGGGAACTTCTATCATGAAATATATTTTATTTTAATCTCGAATAATACTCATTTAAAAGTATTATTGATGGTTGCTATATCACAAAATGAAATTTTACTTCTGTGGGGTAAAGGCTTTTGCTCACTAACGCTTTTCTAATGTCTACAGTACTCTAGAATATGGTTCAGGTAAGTATTCATGGCCTGGGAATGATCGTTCTAAACAAAAATGTGTTTTTTGAAATAAGTGCCATGGTCCAAATCATCTTCATATCATGTGTGATAATTTAATTAAATGGTTAACATTTTGTTTTTATTCGTATGTATTTTATTTCCCTTTGGGAAAAATAAATGATGTAAAAGCATTCTTTCTCGTCTCCCCTCTCTTCTTCCCTTCATGTCTGTTATTGAAAAGCTACCGGAAGAAAGCTTAATCATAAATGCACTATGTAGCAGCCAGGGAAACAAACACATCAGTGTTGGGCCATAGGGATAGCACTGCGGGTAGGGTGTTTGTCTTGCATGCCGCCGACCGGGTTCAATCCTCGGCATCGCATATGGTCCCCTGAGCACCACCAGGAGTAGTTCCTGAGCAAAGAGCCAGGAGTAACCCCTCAGCATTGCCAGGTGTGACCCAAAAAGCAAAAAAAAAATAAAGTCAGTGTTCTTGGAGACCATAAGCAAACCTCACCCAGGTTTGTTGTGTGAGGTTTGTCCTTGTTCACTTCCATCAAGTACCTTTCCCGGACAGCCATCAGAGTAATGGTACAAATATGTCCTGTCTCTTTTTGTAAATAAAGTTTTATTAGAACAGAGATAAACACTCTTTTAAGTTTTCTCAACAGTGGTGGCAGCAGAACTAAGTGGTTACGACGGAGCCCTCTTGGATCACAAAGCCTAAATAATTAATATTTCTACTTTGACCACATTGCTTTTCAGCACTTGTCCTCAACTGGAAGTGTGATGGTAAAGAAATGATTCCTCCTGCACTTAAAGCCCCACCGCCCAACCCCCAGGTTTGCAGCAGTCAAAACTCGAGCCTCTGCAATGGTCTCTCCTATGCTTTCCTGGACACACATTTTCTCATTTATTATTATTGTTATTATTATTATTATTATTGCAGGGGTGGGAGGGGATGCACACACCTGCGGTGCTCATGAATATCCTTGTCTCTGCTTAGGGGCCACTTCTAGGGGTGCTTTGGGGACCACATGCATTGAACAGGGGTCAACTGTATGCGAGAAGTGCCTTGTACCTGTGCTGCACTCTCTGACTCTGTAACACACAGTTAAACCCCACTTCTGTTTCTATTCTCAATATGCTTCACCACACCATAGTGTTGTGGCTTGCTGTTTTCCCTCCTTGGAGTTTTTCAATCTTTCTTTTTTATGGGACCAAAGCTTTGATATTATTACCTCTCAAATTTTAGAAATATATATTCAATACCAATAATTTTTTTTTTTTTTGCTTTTTTGGGTCACACCCGGCAATGCTCAGGGGTTTCTCCTGGCTCTGCACTAAGGAATTACTCTTGGCAGTGCTCGGGGGACCATATGGGATGGCGGGGATCGAACCTGGGCCGGCATGGGCCAGACGCATGCAAGGCAAACACCCTACCCGCTGGGCTATTGTTCCGGCCCCAATATCAAGAATTTTTCCTTGACCCTTGAACTATTCCCTTTATATTTTAATTTTTTAATTATTTTTATTGAATCATCATGAGATAGACCATTACAAAGCTGCTCATATTTGGGTTTCAGTCATACAGTGTCCCAACACCCATCTCTTTGCCAGTGCACATTTCCTGGTATCAATGTCCCGTTTCCCCCCCCCCCACGCCAAACCTGTTCCTATCACTTTTCATCACTTCCAATGAACGTAATTATTTTTACTTATAAATGTACTTGTTCTGTATTTGTTTCTTTCCCCTTAAATATGAGGTTGTCAAAGACTAAAATTTTTGTGCATGGTGGCAGGTTCCCAATACAAACATGAGGGATAAACAAGCATCTATGCACACAGGGGCAAAGCCAGAACCCTTTAATGGTGTTGATGGCTATAAACTAATTCTACCTTTCTGGGAACACTGATAAGCAGCACAGGGCACTAGGTCCCTTATCTTGTGTAAGATGGGAGGCTTGGGCAAGTTTCTTTCTAATACTGAGATTCTTTGTTTTTTTTCTGATTAGTAATAAAATGTAAATTCCTCAAATGCATTCCTGAACTTCAGTTTGTTTTTTAGAGAATATAACTCTGATAGAAAAACCTAGATTCCAAACAAAACAACCACTTGAGAAAAAGTAATGTGTTGTTTCTGAACATAGCAGAAGGAAGGAAGGGTGTGTGTGTGTATACTAAAATATATATAATATATAAAATATATATGTATATAAATATATAAAATACATATTATATATAAAATATACAATATATTTCTTCAAATATTTCTTCAGACTTCTTGCCATTACCTTTATTTCATTTATTATTAAGTTTGCTTCTTAGAGGATGAGCAGATTCATTTTAATTAAATTTTTCCAATTCTTGGAAATACTTAGTTTTCTGTTCAAGGTAATGAACATATGACTTAACATGCCATTTTCTCATTCCCATTGTCCATTAAAAGCAACAAATTAACAAATTACAGCCTCTTAGACCTTCTCTAAACACAATATTTCAAATTTAAAGACTTCTTCATCATGGCAGTTATTATGCTTAGATATCTAACTCAATAGATATTTGCTACATGCTCAGTATGGTCTCTTATTCTTGAAATAAAATAGCAAGCTTATCTGTCTAATAAAATATACAGAATGACTCTTACTATGCCCGGGAGGGCCGACAATCTGGAAATGCTTTTAGTTCTTTCCTGACTCAGAATTTTTTCATATTCCCAGATAATTAATATCATTGTTAAACCAGAGGGTCTATAGGAATAAAATAGACATATTGTAATGATTTAGATCAGGGAATTCTTGCCTGGGCACTCAGTATGGTTTTCCAAGGTCACTTAGAAGTTCTGGAAAAAGGCTGAAACTGAAATCCTGTAGTCAAAGTATTAGAAACTCCCCATCTCCTGCAGGGACTGAACACTGAACATCAAACCTGATGTCCAACAAGCCTGTGTCCTCTCCCAAGCTCCAGGAGCAAAAAGTCATCAATTAGACATACAACAAGCCCTATTTTATGTTTGTTCTTTTTCATTCATTGTCTAATTCTTCCCTCCGGATTTGGTAAATTCTGCTCTTCACTTCTGATGTAGAAAGTGAATTGACTCATCGTCAAAATGTAAATACGGCCTTCAAAAGAGCACACTTTCTATGTAGGTCACAGATTACATTGTGAAAAGGCAATTTAAAAAGTGATGTCACTAAAGGCATGGCATGAATGATAAGCCTCGTTGCTTTTGTGATAAAGGGACATGATGTGTTTGCTATTACCAAATACACGGGCCTCATAGGAGAGCCAACAGCCTATTGGAAATGTGTTGGCATCCATACCATAATCCAAGCATGAAAAAAGTCTTCCATGTCGCTCCCAGAAATTCACTACACTCAAAAGAAATTTTAGTAAATTATTGACAGCTGTTAATTTCCCAGAACTTACTGCTTAAACATAGCTCTGTCTCTATCTTCCAATTCTCCTCCAAGAATTCTCATCTTTAACCTCCTTGCACCAGCTGCTCCATTATGCAAGGCTAATACTTTCTGTGGTTCATGTTTTCCCCACTGAAAATAATTCTACTTCCTAAAGAAGCTGTCCAGAAGCATAAGGCCTGGATACCTAACAATGAATCTCCTCAGAAATCTATAGTTCCCTTCAACTTTACTTGAACTGTTGTGGGGTGTGATTATCTACATATTGCTGTCATCTGAACAGAATCCCCCAAACACTTCATTTTTTAAAAAATGCCATTTGGCAAAACCCGTTTACTCATGAAAAGTAATTGTGGTCAGACATATTTAGCTTATATTACTGGCATTCATCTTGAAGTTCTGTAAATATTTATAGTGAATTTAAATGCATGTAAATACTGTATACCGTTTCAGCAATTTAATGGGATTCATTTAAGGGACATGGAAATAAAATGGACTCAGCTGCCACAGTTCAAAGAGCTGAAGATATTTTTTCATTTATTTCCAAATGTGTACATTTCAGAATGGCAAAGTCCACGTGGAGAGATAGTGTGTCTGTGCCCCTCTGCAAAATATGCTTCAGATCTAGTGTCTGATGTAGGCATTTAAATAAGACAGAAATTTAGGAACCTAGAACCTGGGTTGAAGCAACTTCTTGGCACTTGGCATTTTAATGAAAACAAGAAGTTCTATCTAGATTTTTGATCATAAGGACTGCACTAATGTTTTCTGCTTTGTCTGCTGAAAACAGGCCCAGAAAATATTCATGCAAGTAGCACACTCCACCATAAATCTATGAAAATAATGTATGCCAGAGAGATAGTACAGGGGTTTAGCTGTTTCCCTTGTGCACCATCAACATTACCTGTTCTAACCCTGGCACATCATATGCCCCAACTCTCCACATAGCACCCCCAGAATGATCCCTCGGCACCATCAAGCGGGGCCCAATCTCCAGTCCTCATTTTTTTTCACTTAAACAAATTGTGGTTAACCTATTTTTATCAGCAATTTGGAAAACATTGTAGCTTAAAATTTAACATTAGTCAAAATAAATTATGGTTTATTTATGATTTACAATAAACACTTGTAAGTCAAAATAAATTCTGGTTAATGTAAGAACACTTGTGATGTAAGAATACTTCTATTTTTAACCCAACAGCATTCTCCATGTACTCTAAATCTCTCCACATAAATATCAGAAAGTACACATTTTAGGATGGAAAACATTATTTAATAATTAGAAGTTGGACAAAAATTATAATTATAAAATTGAATAGCTTAATTCGTGTCTCAAAATGATGAACAAAATGTTGTTCTTTATATAGAACCATTTTGGCTAATTAACTGCTTAAATGTACATCCTATTGCAGAACTTCCAAGAAAATGTATGATTTGTATCCTCATACCTAGTTAATAGATATATTAAAAGAAAACCTAAACTGGTTAAATAATTTTTTCATGATCCCATACTTATAAACTAGCCATTTAACTATTGATTCTGATTTGAAAGTACTATGCACACTCCACTTCTGTTTAACTATTGTATTCAAAATCATTTCAAAATAATGCTTTGATGGAAAAATGCAGTTATTAGTAAAATGAACTTTGGTTAGGGTAAAGCATGGGACATCCAATAAAAGAGTTTTTGAGAAAACTCTTATATAAACCAGTTATTGCGCTAGTTACATATAAGTAAATACAATGCAAAGTCTAGTGTAAAATTGCACAAGATCCATAGGAAAGTGAAGAAAACACTGAAAAGGCAGACACTGATCTGAATGGTGAGCTGGTATGCAGAGTCCAGCAATCTGAGGGCAAACATGAATCTTGAGAGGACATTAACTATAGTCAGACTAGTATTAGCTTCATCATAGCAGACTTGTTAGACAGTATTTAGAAACAGCTTATCCAGTTATTTCATGAGGTGCTAAAGTTGGATTTTAAATCCAGGACTTTATAACATGTTATTATAGATTGAGGTAAATTTAAAGATTCCTATGTAATCTCTCTAATTTTTACATTCAGCAGTTCTATATCTTATAAGAAAGATGGATATTGTTCACAAACAGAAGTTCTATATCTTGTAAGAAAGTCATACATGTGTGTGCATGTGTGTATGTGTGTGAGAGAGAAAGAGAGAGAGACAGAGAAACTGCTTTGAAAAGAACCTTAAGAGTTCTACCTAATCTACTCTAAACTTTCTTCCAATACCTGCCAATCCTCCATTACCAAGTACATTATTTATTTTTCAGTGAATGGTCAACCAATTTGCAATCAGAAATCTTCATATTAAAGGCTTTGGGGCAGCATGTGCAAAAGGCAAGACTGGGGTGCCAGTGGTCACCAGCACAAGACCCAGGACCAACCCCTCCCTCTTAGGCATGGTGAGTGGCCACTGATACAAGTTCGTCTTGCCCATGGCTCCAGACATCCCAAACACTGTCTTTTCTCTGTCAGCCCCAGTGTGCCACGTCGGTACTGCACACCACTATTTATTTTTAAAGGTTGATAAGGAAGGGAGTCATGGGGACAGCTTTCTAGTGATAAATACCTTTGAAGAATGCCATATCCCTATTTGTCGTTTTTGTCTTCTCAGTATTACATAGTCTTAGAAACGTGAGCAAATTCTAAGGAAAGAAAATGGCTAGGTGTTTGTAATACATGTCACCCCATGTTTCCATTCCCATCGCAGGGTGGAATGTTTAATTTCTAAACTCTAAGTGCCTAATGACTACTGGTTATTTTCTCTTCTGTACAAACATTACCTTTTCAGTTTCAGTTCATGGAAGTCTGCCCATATAATAAACAGTAATATATGAACTCCCTTAGGGTATATCCCTTTCTTGGTAGACCAGATAATTCTAAGTTACTTACATTTCCACTTAGGATAATGGGGTTTTATTTGGCTGTCAAGGCTCTCAAATTTGGGCTTATGAAGCGTTTTAATTGCAGTTAGCATTCTATAATAATTATTTTTATGGAACTATGTTCTTTTCTTAATGTGCTTCTCCATCCTCACCATCAGAATACCTTAGAGATAATAAGTGGGATACTATTTGACAGCGTGCTACTCTAGTGGATGGAGAAAGGTATTTAGAGCTCTTAGAAATTGTGTACTGCAACCATAGAGAATTTCTATCTAGATTTTAATGCTGTCCTGGGTTTTACCCATCAGCAAATTATGCGCCTATATCTAATTGTCCAACAGAAATGTGTGTTCTAACAGGAAGAAAAAAATAGGCATTCTAGTATCAACAAATTTGAAAGAAAAAAGAAAAAGATTTCTGGTTTTGAAAATTCAAGGAAAGACCTTCCAGCTACTTCTTGGTGGGAAGATCACTTGTCCTCTTATAAAAAGCTACTCTAACAAGAGTACATGCGTACTCTTTATATAAATCTATTTTAAATATCATCTGTTTAGGCTTTCTCCTTTGCGGTGACTCTCACCAAACATGAGGAGTTCACAGCAAGGATGAGACTCTGGGTCAGGAACAATCCTCCACTCTCAACCAAGATGGGCTGCACTTGGGAAAGTCTTTGCCAGCGAGAGCTTTTTTTAATTTATATTGAAAATTTCTGCACTTCATTTTGAATATTTTTTCTTGAATAAGTCTTTCTTCACATGAAATTCCTTATTTACATCTACAAAATAGAATTTTGTTGTTGTTGGTTGATTTGGTTTGGCTTTTGGGCCACACCTGGAAGTGCACAGACTTCCTTCTGTCTCTGTGCTCAGAGATCACTCCTGGTAGTACTGGCTGTGCCTGGGGACAGATGGGGTGAGTTCATGGAATAAATTCCCCTTCCCCTGGTACTATCTCTCTAGCCTTCAAATTAAAGTTTAAACATTATGCTTGCTCTTCTGTGACTAGTTTCGATGACATTCAGAACACATCCTACCTTACTGTAATTGAATTGAAATGTATCCCTAATATTGAGAAAGCACCTCTCTCAGAAACAAGCAAAGACTTCACGAGCTGAAATGCATGCATTTAGGGATCCCAGAAAGCTCCCCAGAGACATCTACGTCTTAGTAACCTTGGGAGTCATGAGGACATTTTTAAGTAAACTGGGAAAGAAACTGCTAAATTTGAATACAGAGTGACAAGAAATAGATGGTATTGAGAAAGGTTAGGGGAAAAGGCTTTAACCTAGCACTAGTTTAAACAATTAAGATGGGAGGTGATTCAGGAAAGAGTACTGACTCTATGTAAATAAAACAAATCCACGTCTACGCCCTCACTGGAGAAGACTTTCCCAAGTGCAGCTCATCTTGGTTGAGACTGGAGGATTTTTCCTGACCCAGAGTCTCATCCTTGCTGTGAACTCCTTATGTTTGGTGAGAGACACGACAAAGGAGAAAGCCTCTACAGATGATATTTAAAATAGATTTGATAAGACCACGTATGTACTCTTGTTAGAGTAGCTTCTGATAAAAGAAGACAAACAGTGTTCCTGCCAAGAAGTAGCTGGAAGGGCTTTCTTAGCTCATGATCTGATACAGAGTCAGGAAGAATTAACACAGACTTGGGGTATGTTGGGGATAGTTTTGATGGCAGTGGCTACAGCTGTGATTACACGACCCCACAAAAAGCAATAGGAAGGAAAACAGTTTACTTCTGACCTGCGTTTTATCTTTTGTTGAGGTTTCTATGCTCTAAGTGTGGCATGTCTATCTTATAAATGTATTTCACTTGTCTGAACCATTTTCACCAAAATCGCATTATTATATTTGGAGCACTTGAATAGCTTACTCAACTATGTAATTCTTTAGGCATAAATGGTTTATATTTAAATGATTCAGTAGCAACATGGAGAGATGGAGTTTTTTTTCTTTTTTTTTTACACAGGAAGCAAATTGCTTGGCTCTGTATTCTCTAAAGGTATTTTAAGATAAGATGTGGATAGGATATTCACTGAAGTGAAAAATCATGAGAAGAACTGGAAACAAAATTATTAATTCACCTCACTACATCTTACATATATATGAACAGAAATAAAATTAAGAGTATAATGAAATCTAAACAATACTGGTTGCACAATCCTAGGTTTTACTGTACAGTTTGACTTCCACTATAAACTTCTTAAATCCAATGTCCCTGCCAAGACCTTGACTTGGTTATAAAAATGAGAATACCAAGAGTGGAAGAGCCTGGAGGTGGGGGTGTGGAGGAAGAGGTGCCCTAGAAGCAACGGGAGGAAATGGAGGAGGCACTTGGTCACTTTGGTGGGAGTGTGTAAAACAATGCTGCAACCAGGTTGCGTAAGCCATAACATATATGTACACAATCAATTTTTTAAACAGAAATAACTTCTCAACTCCCAGGAAAGTTTCCTCAGTCACCCACAGATGCCACACCCCTTTACGACCTGATGCCACCCTATGCTTTGTCCTAGAGGCTGTTGACTTTCACGAGTTACAATTTTGCCCATTTCTCAAAATGTCCTCTCCATATTCAGCAGAATGTCTCTCACTGCCTTTCACTGTTGCTGTTGTTACCAGCCACCCAGTCATGCCTCAGCACCGACTCATGTGCTGAACGTCCAGCTTCACAGGCCTGTTCTTCGACCTAGGCTCCTTCCATAACCATCCTCTCACCATCCTGAGTCAAGGCCACCTCCACCTACATCACACATCCACGCTGGAGGCTTCTGGGTGCTGAGAATCATTGCCACTCCTGACCAACTCTCACCACCAGTGCTGTTTTGGGAAGTACATCTTTGAGCATCTTGATTCCAAAGCATGCTTCAATCTAACCAACATTTTTCATTTTCCCAATCATTTGCTCTATCGAGTAAAGCAGTTCTGATGTTTCTGAGCATCCCTGAACATGTAGGTTTAACGGACCCTGATGCTTTAGTCTAGACAGAATCCCTTCACTATACCTGCTTCTACTATCATCTTAAATATTCCTTTATGGCCCAAATTTATTTCTAGCTAAGATCCCTTTCCTATCACCCTCTTCACAGAATTGCACCCTGAATGAGTTTCCTCTGATGGCTGTTTCTCTCCACACTTGATTTTCTCCTTTGAGAGTTGCTCCATTCAGACTCATATTTGTAGCAGTGTTGAAAGTTTTCTTGTGTTTAGATATCCAATATTTATACTGAGAGGTATTCTTTGACTTCTAGTTTGAGTGCTGGCCTTTAAAAATAGAATCAGCTTAAATAAATTATTTAATTTATTTATTTGTTTTGCTTTTTTGGGTCACACCTGGCAATGCTCAGGGGTTACTCCTGGCTCTGCACTCAGGAATTACTCCTGGCGGTGCTTGGGGGACCATATGGGATGCTGGGGATCAAACCCAGGCCAGCATGGGCTGGCTGCGTGCAAGGCAACGCCCTACCTGCTGGGCTATGGATCAGGCCCCTATTTTGGTGTTTTTAATTAAAAGGGAATGGATAACCCAGGTTAACTAAAAGTGGAAGAGAAATGATTGTCCAAAGTAAAAGTGAGGTGTTGGTGCTATGAAGGCAGCAAGCAGGAAAATGAACATGTAGATTGACATTTTTTCTAGTCTCAACTGAAAAACTTGGGTTAGTTTTATCTTCCCACCTAAATTGAGAAAACACACAATATATGGAAAGCCATGGTGTCATAGGACAATAAGCTTTGAAAGCTGCAGGAGCAGTGAGGTTAATAACCTAAGAATCCCAGGTTACTATTTTAGAGGAATTCCAGGCTAAGCCACAAAAGAAGTACTGAGGAAGAGTGGGGCAGGTGAACTGAGCCTCGAGGGGTGAGTTTGCCGGGCGTGGGGAATAGAGGAAGAGCAGTTCGGAGATAAGAACACTAGCGAGCTATTTAAATATTTAAAAAATCTTTAAATATTCTGGGGCCGGAGCGATAGTCCAGCGGGTAGGGGCGTTTGCCTTGCACGCGGCCAGCCTGTGCTAGCCCGGGTTCGATCTCTGGCATCCCATATGGTCCCCCAAGCACCGCCAGGAGTAATTCCTGAGTGCAGAGCCAGGAGAAACCCCTGAGCAATGCCGGGTGTGACCCAAAAAAAAAAAAAAAAAAAAAAAAATTCTGCATTCACTCAGCACATTGTGTAAAGTAATAACTTGCAGTCAGGGACAGAAATATTTAAAAATAAGAAAGGGGCGGAGGCGATAGCCCAGCGGGTAGGGCGTTTGCCTTGCACGCGGCTGGCTCATGCCGGCACGGGTTCAATCCCGGCATCCCATATGGTCCCCGAGCACCGCCAGGAGTGATTCCTGAGTGCAGAGCCAGGAGAGACCCCTGAGCATTGCCGGGTGTGACCCAAAAAGCAAAAAAAAAAAAAAAAAAAAAAAAAAATAAGAAGAAGAAAGGGCCAGAGCAATAGTATGATCTGTAGGGTGCCTGCCTTGGAGGATGATCTTGATGAGTTCAATCCCAGGCACCACACAGTCTCTTGAAAGACTTAAAGAAAATAAGTACCTGGGGCTCATTTAGTACTACAGTATTGCGTTGATAAACTTCTTAATTATAACAAACTTCTGAATTAAGAAGGCATTCACTTGGCAAGACCATAAAGGCTTTGTCTTATTTTACACCAGTGATACTCAGGTGTTATTCCTGGCTCTACACTCAGGAATCATGGCAATGCTTGGGAGACATATGGGATGCTGGGGATAGAATCCGGGTCAGCCTCGCACAAGACAAACATCCTACCTGCTGTGCTATTGCCCTGGCCCTAAGACTTTGCCCTAATGAAGAGAATTAATTGACTGCAATCAAGGCAGCTTTAGATCCCACCTAATAATAATAAAAAGTAAGATCTCAAAGGCAAATTGTTAATATATGATTTCCTTGCTTTCTAAAATAAGCTTAAGAAGTTTCGTAGCAACACAAAATTTGGAGTGCTCCACACAATAATAATGATCTAAAGAGAACACTTAGATATAAAACTACAGTATCTGACATAAAAACTGCAATGGATGGTTTCATGGAATTTAACATATATATTTTTTAATTAGCAAATTTGAAGACATGGTAACAGAAAATAAAATGAAACCTTGCAAAGAAAAAAAAAGAATTTTAAAAAATTGAAACCCATGAATGGATTTTAGGAGATTCATTTGCATATAGTTGGATTTTCTGAATGGGAGTGAATAGAAAAACAAATAAAAATGTCTTATTTTTTTCCTAATTTGGTGAAAGTTATAAAACCATAAATCCAAAAAAAAATCATTCAATTTCCTATGAAAACTGCACCAAGGCATAACATTATCAAATTATACAAAATCAATGATTAAAATAAAACCCCGTGAATGTTAGAGAAAAAAAGTAAAACATAGGGAAAACAATAATTGAAAATAATTGTTGGAATTGTTAGCAAGTAGATAAGAGAGCAGCATCTCTAAAATGCTAAATACCAACTTTTAATGCTATAATACATGTTGAAAACAATTTACAAAACTAAAAAAGAAATGTGATATTGAGTACAACTGTCTATATGAAATGGGAATATGATTGGCAGCATTAGCAAATTTGGTTGAAGTGAGCTTAATAATGAAAGCAGAATTTTTGCTGAAAAAAAACTAAGGCTATGTTTGTAAATATATGAAAATTGAAATAATTCGTCATCAGTGGATTCACACATATTGAAGAAATTTTAGAGGTGTCCTACAGGAAGAAAAAAAATGTTATCTGAAGAAATAAGGCTCTACAAACACATTTCCACTCAATATGGTGGCAAATGGTATTCATATGGTATCACATATGAGATAGTCTTTTGCCACTTAATTTCTTGAAAATTTGAGAGGAGGTCAGAGAGATAGTGCATGGGTAGTTAAGGTGCCCGCCTTGTGCACTGCAGGCCTTGGTTTTATCCCAGGCATCATGTATAGTGCCTGGAGTTTTGCCAAGAGTGATTGCTAAACAAAAGCAAGGATTAAGCCCTAAGCATCACTGGGTGTGGCCCATTTTTTTAAAAAAATGTATATATGGGGCTGGTAGATAGCAGAGTGGTAGGGGCACAAACCTGGCACCCACAAGTTCAGTTATGCCAGTGTTGCTGGTTTGGTTCCTTTCAGTCCACAATGGACCAGGTAACTGAGAATCCAGGTGGGCCTCCTGAACTCCTGAACTTGGGTACCCACCAATTTTTTTAAAGCTAAAATTTAAAATTTGTAGGATAGCTACAATGACTCTTCAGCAGTAGAAAGAACTTATCAAATATTCACAATAGAAATAATGCAAAATATACGCAAAGCTTCAAAAAATGAGTGGATGTTGGTGAAGAATTATTGAGATATTTTATGCCTTACGCCCACTCATGAATAACTCACGAGCAGCTTGGTAATTTCATGCTGACTAAATTTTTAAAATAAGTTCATAGATAATAATGAGAGGGAAAATTTTCCTAACTCACTTACAGAGACCAACACTGCTTAGAGGCAAACTAGAGAAGACATTACAAGAAAGGAATACTCAGAGTAGCTCTCGCATGAGAATAGAAGCAAAAATTCTAAACAAAGTTCAGCAAATAAAATCCAAAAAAAATTAAAAGAATTTTAATGTCATCACATGACTTATGAAATATAGGGATATCTTGATTGGCATCTAAACGTCACTAATTATTAAGAAGCCCATCTTAAAATACTGAAGACAGGAACCTTATGAATTCATGTAATTTGTGTCTTAGCATACATTAAAATATCATTTGACAAAGTTTCTTGCTATTCTCTTTAAGATGCTGTTTTTATTTGTTTCTTGTTAGAGACTTTGCTCATAAAATTAGTGTTTCTCAATATGGGCATTCCTCCGAAAGCTAGATATTGAGCTCCCATTTGATCCAGCAATAGCACTCCTGGGAATATACCCTAGAGACCGAAAAACACATAGCAGAAACACTATCTGTACTTCTTTATTCATCTCTGCGCTATTCACTATAGCTAGAATCTGGAAACAACCTAAATGCCCGAGAACAGAGGACTGGCTAAAGAAACTGTGGTTCATCTACACTATGGAATACTATGCGGCTGTCAGAAAAGATGAAATTATGAAATTTACCTGCAAATGGATGGACATGGAGTCTATCATGCTGAGTGAAATTAGTCAGAAGGAAAAGGACAGATATAGAATGACTGCATTCATTAATAGGATATAAATAGATACCAGTGTTTTACTAAATATGGGAAATGGTAATGGCAGATTAAAATTCACCACTGAATATACACAAAGACTTAAGTGATAAACTCTAAATGTCTGCAGGGCTAGCCACAATGTGTAAAATAAGAGGGAGAGAGATGCAGAGGCAGAGAGAGAGAGAGAGAGAGAGAGGAAACTGGGGTACCTGCTATTAAGGCGGCCTGGGGGGTGGAGGGGAGGGGTACATTGGTGGTGGAAATGGGGCACTGGTGGAGGGATGGGTGCTGGAATACTGTATTACCAAGAACCAATTAATGAACACCTTTGTAATTGTATGTTTCACGGTGGTATAATAAAAAAAAATTAAAAAAAATAAAATTAGTGTTTCTGACTTATCTTTTCAAAACCTGGAGGAAGGGCGTTGTAAGTAGGTGCCCTGGGCAGAAGGGCACATACTTACACTCACGAAGTTTGCTCTAAAGAACAACGGCTGGGACACTTAATACTTAATTGCACAATCTCCAGGCCAGCTTCTCTGATTCTACCTCTTCTGCAGCCACTTTCTCTAAAAGAAGTTTCTCTTACTCTGCAACCTTTTCCAGAGGCAAATATTTGCATTGCTTGGGGGGAGAAGAAGTTGTTCTCAGTTCAGCGCTTCTATATGTATCTCTTACACTGGCATCTTTTGGCTGCCTGGGCCTTGAGACTTCTGTATCCAAACAATGTTCATTTCAAACATGCCCCTTAGAAAAGATTTTTCACTTAGCAGGGAAGACCTGGTGCTTTTATGTGCTTTTTTTAAATGTTTCCAATAATCTTCTTGATCTGAAGCTCCCTCTTATTTCTTTTCTTTTCTTCCCCTTCCAAAGGCAGCAACCTCACCTTATTGAGATACGTGTGAGTTTTGAGCGTTCACTTCTCCAGTCCTTCCAGCTCCTTCTCTCACTTATAGATATTTCAGCTTCTAAATTTCCTTTCCAAGACTCTCATTCCCGTGGGTTTGCGTGCCTCAAAACAAAAATGCACTGTGAATGTTAAACACAAAACTCTGCTTTCCAAGATGGTCATGTCTTCTTAAAACATGGCAAAAGAAAGTGTGTGTATTTAATGACCTGGTGATGGAGATTATTCTGGGTAATTCAGGGTGTTTTTTTTTTTCCACGCAAAGTAAACACATGATTCTTTGAAAGCAGAGCTCTTTCCAGACTTGTAGCTCAAGTGAAATGTGACACTGAAAGGTCAGAGAAATGCCGCATTACTGCTCTGAAGACAGAAAAAGAGGGCTGGGAAAAGAGAGATCCAGATAGATCATGGAAGGTGGAAAAGGATCCTCTAGCACCTTCCCTAGCATCATACTAGCCCAGGGAGACACTGATGGACATCCCAAAGGCAGCCTGAGAAGATAAATTTGTTCTGGAATCTCTGAGTTAGAGCCATCTTGGTATGGCAGTAGAACACATAGGTTTTCTTTCATTGGTTGAGATTTGGAGAGGAAGCGAAGAGAGATTCATATGTTCAATTTGGCTTTCATCTGGAATCTTTTTTTTCCTTAATGAAAAATTTAATATTGTGAATATTGTTCTACATGGTTCAAAATTCAGAATCTTCCAAAGTGCATACATGGAATATTCAATATTTTTTAAAATTGTTTTTTTTCTTGGAGATAATAAGTATTGAAAATTTTTTGTGTATTTTTTCTTGTGTTACATTCGATGTCAAAAATTTTTTCTTAAGCCATTCTCTTTTTTCCACATATATTATTAATTTCCTCCACACTTTTGCCATTTTTATATATCAATACATATTAGACTGTGTTTCACACAAGAATATACCTTATTTAATTATTACCCTATAATGTACCTGATTTTGTTGTCAATGTTTGTTTTACTGGAAAAATAAAGTATATATTTATTGGCAAGACAAATCTACTTATAATAAAACAAAATATGTATTTTAAACTACACAGTAGATGAATATGCCCAAAAGAAATATCTGGATTGAAAGACAGTGCATGCACTTTACCTCATTGATCAAGTACACATTGATATATTTAACTTTTAAACAAGGATATGAACAACACCAGATAATTATAAAACTAATGTATTTTTTGTGTATGTAATTTTTAATTAAACATCTTATTACACCACCATGAGATATACAATTACAATGTTGTTCATGTTTGGAGGTTTCACTCACATAGTGTTCCAGCACCCGCCCTCCACCAGTGCCCATTTCCCACCACCAATGTCCCCAATTCCCTCCCCCTCCCATAGCCTGCCCCCATGGCAGGTTCTTTATCTCTTTTCTCTCTCCTCTCTCTCTCCCTTCCTTCTCCTACACATTGTGGGTTGCACTACATACACTTGGAAGCCATCATGTGCATCTTTTTGCCTGTATTTAATGCTCAGTTCTATGCTGGTATCAGCCCTTTCGATATTTATTCACACATGTTCCCTTCTCTGTCTTACCTAACCTCTGACTCCCTCAGGTTTACGGCAATTTCCACTTTTAGTAAGACCACCTGATATATTTATGTCATGCAAATAAATGCAGTCATTCTATGTCTCTCTCTTTCCTTCTGACTAATTTCACTCAACATAATCCTTTCCATGTCCATCCATTTATAGGCAAATTTCATAACTTCATTTTTCCTAACAGCTGCATAGTATTCCATTGTGTAGATGTACTACAGTTTTTTACCCAGTTATCAGATCTAGGGCATACTGGTTGTTTCCAGGTTCTGGCTATTGTGAATAGTGCTGCTATGAAAATAAAAGTGCGGATGGTGTTCTGCTGTGGGTTTTTGGCTTCCCAGGGTATATTCCCCGGAGTGGTATGGCTGGGTCAAAAGGGAGCTCAATTTCTAGTCTTTGGAGGAATATCCATATTGTTTTCCAGAAAGGTTGTACAAGTCAACATTCCCACCAACAATGTATGAGAGTCCCCTTTTCCCCACATTCACGCCAGCACTTGTTGCTTTTACCCTTTTGAATATGGGCTAGTCTCTGTGGTGTGAGGTGATACCTCATTGTTGTTTTGATTTGCATCTCTCCGATGATTAGTGATGATGAGCATTTTTTCATATGCCTTTTGGCCATTCGAATTTCTTCCTTGTCAAAGTTTCTGTTCATCTCTTCTCCCCATTTTTTATGGGGTTGGCTATTTTCTTCTTATATAGCTGTATCAGTGCCTTATAGATTCTGGATATTAACCCCTTATCAGATGGGTATTGGGTGAATATTCTTTCCCATTCTGTGGACTGTCTTTCTATCTTGGTCACTGTTTCTTTTTTTTTTTATACTTCAGTTATTTCTGGCAATTTCAATGGAACCTTACTTTCCAACAATTCCATATCCATTTTTTTAAATTTTTTTTATTATACCACCGTGAAACATACAATTACAAAGGTGTTCATAATTGGTTCTTGGTAATACAGTATTCCAGCACCCATCCCTCCACCAGTGCCCCATTTCCACCACCAATGTACCCCTCCCCTCCCGCCCCCACCCGCCTTAATAGCAGGTACCCCAGTTTCCTCTCTTTCTCTCTCTCTCTCTCTCTCTGTCTCTGCATCTCTCTCCCTCTTATTTTACACATTGTGGCTAGCCCTGCAGATATTTAGAGTTTATCACTTAAGTCTCTTTGTGTATATTCAGTGGTGAGTTTTAATCTGCCATTACCATTTCCCACATTTAGTAAAACACTGGTATCTATATCCTATTAATGAATGCAGTCATTCTATATCTGTCCTTTTCCTTCTGACTAATTTCACTCAGCATGATAGACTCCATGTCCATCCATTTGCAGGTAAATTTCATAATTTCATCCTTTCTGACAGCCGCATAGTATTCCATAGTGTAGATGAACCACAGTTTCTTTAGCCAGTCCTCTGTTCTCGGGCATTTAGGTTGTTTCCAGATTCTAGCTATAGTGAATAGCGCAGAGATGAATAAAGAAGTACAGATAGTGTTTCTGCTATGTGTTTTTCGGTCTCTAGGGTATAGTCCCAGGAGTGCTATTGCTGGATCAAATGGGAGCTCAATATCTAGCTTTCGGAGGAATGCCCATATTGTTTTCCAAAAGGGCTGGACCAGTCGGCACTCCCACCAGCAGTGGATGAGAGTCCCTTTTTCCCCACATCCACGCCAGCACCGGTTGTTCTTGCTGTTTTGGATGTGTGCCAGTCTCTGTGGGGTGAGATGGTACCACATTGTTGTTTTGATTTGCATCTCCCTGATGATTAAAGATGAAGAGCACTTTTTCATATGCCTTTTGGCCATTCAATTTCTTCTTTTTTGGAAGCTTCTGTTCATTTCGGCGCGCAGAAGCTCTTTAGTTTCATGTAGTCCCATATGTTTATCTTTTCTTCTAGTTACTTTGTAAAACTAATGCATTTTATATGTAAAAATGTAATATGCTACAATATGAAATAATAAAAACAGGAAAGTAGAGATACTGTTATATAAATATAGGAAAATCAGATATTATTCCTTTGTCTCCTTTACTCTTATGTCAGGTTAGAATCCCTGAAACATGAAAGATAATATGTGACATAAAGAGAGAAAATCTTTATGTCACATGTTTTAGACATAGTTTTCCAGTTAAGTTCAGTAACAAAGATGAAACACTGAACATGGAGTTTTCACTGCAGGGAAGAAGTTAGGGTGCGAAGAGGAGTCATCACACCAGAATCTGTGAGGGGCAAGGGCAGTGAGGCTCAATGTTAAAACTAACATTTTAAGGAGGCTGAGATTTATTCTTATTTTGTTTTTAGTTTTTCAACCATACCTGTGGTGCTCAGGACTAACTCTTGATTTTGTGTTCAGGGATCCCTTCTGGTGGGACTCAGGAGTGCTGTAGTGTGTGGATTAAAGCCTGCACTGGGTCCCTGGAAAGCACAGTGCCTTATTCACTCTCTAGTTTAATCTTAACAGTAAATCAATGCTACATCAATTTAAAAAATTGTTTGCTCTTTTTTTAAAAATGGTTTCTTTTATTATTCAGAAAAATACGCGAATTTGGGTCTGTTATTTACGTTGCAAATGCCTAACCACTCTGGATTTAGAAATCAGAGTGAAATTAATGTAGAATTATTTGCAAAATTGTCTTAAACAAACCTATACACTTTGGTATCTATAAAGGACAAATAATGAGAGAGAAAAAAAGTCCGAAGAAAGAATTGGGTTGAAGTTAGCCGACACAGTGAATGTTGGTGTCTCAGGTTTGCTGCTGTACTTCAGAAAAACACATGATCTTTCCTTCCATGGAACATGGATCCAATAGTAGGAATCACTACTAACGTTCCTAAATAATGTCCCCACCACTGTTCTGCCCAGGGTCTGTGTTTAGACACCAGGGCATCACCCTTTCCCTCTTAGTCCTTAATTTGTACTTTGGGCATATTACTATGAATCTATATTACCTGTATTTAGCTAATAGACACTTCTTCAGATTTATTTCTAATTGAAACACAATCTCCAACATTTACTAGATTTTTATGACAACTTCTGGGAAACAGAAGCAGTCATATTATAGTTTATTTTACTATCTTATGCATGAAATTATGTAAAAATGAAATGTGTGTATATATACATATATATGTATACATATATATATATACACACACATATAAATGGGTCATGTAAACTCCATTACCCAGTGTGAGTCTAATGTTTGCTTCTGTCTGGATGTCTTTCTGGACTCGGTAAATTTGCCAAAGAAAACACATCTATTTCCCTGCAGTAAAGCATCAAAGTTCCCATGCAGAGAAATTCATCCCTTTGGAACCCAAATAAAAACACTAAGAAGACTGTTGGTAGACTAAATACATTTTAAGCCTTTTCCAGGTTTCTATTTAAACACACCATCTGACTTTCACTGGGCTGACTTTCTTCCCTCAGAAGCCCTGGGCGTGTGGTCAAAGAGACCTTATAGGGCTCTCTAGTACAATGATGACAGCTAAGGCTGAGCAGGCCCCAATTAGAATCAGCAGGGTATGGGACTCAGAAGAATTTATTGCAATGCCAATAAAAGAGCATTCAAATAATCCTGCTGAAGACCAGCACTGGGGACACCGGAAAAGCACAAAAAAACTTGCCTGCTGAATTAACATGATTTTTTTTTAAATTTTACTTTTTAAATTTTATTATACCACCATGAGATTAAGATTACAAAGATATACATGATTGAGTTTCATTCATATAGTGCTCAAGCACCATTACTCCGCCAATGCCCATTTTACACCACCAATGTCCCCAGATTCCCTCTGTAGTGACACTTTTCTTCTTCTTCTTCTTCTTCTTCTTCTTCTTCTTCTTCTTCTTCTTCTTCTTCTTCTTCTTCTTCTTCTTCTTCTTCTTCTTCTTCTTCTTCTTCTCTTCTCTTCTCCTTCTCCTTCTCCTTCTCCTTCTCCTTCTCCTTCTCCTTCTCCTTCTCCTTCTCCTTCTTCTTCTTCTTCTTCTTCTTCTTCAGCTTCTTCTTCTTCTTCTTCTTCTTCTTCTTCTTCAGCTTCTTCTTCTTCTTCTTCTTCTCCTTCTTCTTCCTCTTCTGTTTCTCCTTCCTCTTCTTCTTCTTCCTCTTCTTTCTTCTTCCTCTTCTTCTTCTTCCTCTTCTTCTTCTTCTACTTCTTCTCCTCCTCTCCTTCTTCTTCTTCATCTTCTCCTCCTCCTTATTCTTCTTCTTTCTTCATCATAATCTTCTCCTCCTCCTCCTTTTTCTTCTGTTCTTCTCCTCCTCCTCCTTCTTCTTCTTTCTTCATCATCATCTTCTTCTTTTTTATTCTTCTCCTCCTCCTTCTTATTTCTTCATCATCATCTTCTTATTTTTATTCTTCTCCTCCTCTTCTTATTCTTCTTCGCCTTCTCCTCCTCCTTCTTTTCTTCTTCTTCTTCTTCTTCCTCCTCCTCCTCCTTCTTCCTCTTATTCTTCCTCCTCTTCCTCCTTCTTCATCTTTTCTTCTTCTTTCTTCTTCTTCTGTTTCTTCTGCTTCTACTTCTCCTCCACCTGCTCCTCCTCCTTCTTCTACTTCTGTCTCTTCTACTATTATTCTGCTTCTGCTTCTTTTCTTCTGCTTATTCTTTCTTCTTCTTTTCTCTCTCTCACCTTTATACATTGTGTCTTTCCTTACATACATTTAAGGGTTATCATGCATATTCCTTTGCCTACATCCAGTGCTCAGTTCTAGTCTTGCATTACCATTTCTAGCAATTAGTAGAACACTGTTATATATCTATATCTCACAAATGAATGCATTCTTTCTATATCTATTCTTTTCCTTCTGATTAATTTCACTCAGCATGATAATCTCCATGTCCAATTATTTGTAGGCAAATTTCAGGACTCCATTTTCCTGACAGCTGCATATTATGCCATTGTGTAGATCTACCATGGTTTATTTATTCAGTCCTCTGTGCTCAGGCACTCAGGTTGTTTCCAGATTCTGACTATTGTGAATAGTGCTTCAATGAATATAGAAGTGCAAATAGTGTTTCTGCTGTGTGTTTTTGTGTCTCCGGTGTATATTCCCAGGAGTGGTATTGCTGGGTCAAATGGTAGCTCAATTTCTAGATTTTTAGAAATGTTCATATTTTTTTTTCTAAAAGGGCTGGACCAGTTGGCATTCCCACCAACAGTGAATGAGAGTCCCTCTTTCCCTGCATCCATACCAGCACTGGTTGTTCTTGCTTTTTGGGATGTGTGTCATTCTCTGTGGTGTGAGATTGCATCTCATTATTGTTTTGAATTGCATCTCCCTGATGATTAATGATGAAAAGAATGAATAGCTAAAGCAATCCTTGGGTAAAAGAAGATGGTAGGTATCACTTTTCTCAACTTCAAACTGTACTACAATGCAGTAGTAATTAGAATGGTATTGGAATAGAGACAGACCTGTAGACCTATGGAATTGAACTGAATATCCCGGCACACACTTTCAAATGTATGATCACTTAATCTCAATAAAGGAGCAAAAAGCATTAAGTGGAGCAAAGAAAACCCCCTTCAACAAGTGGTTCTGGGAAAACTGGGCAGATTTGTGTAAAAAGGAACTTAGACTTCCTTCTAATGCCATGCACAAAAGTCAGATCAAAATGAATTAAAGATCTCAAATCATACATGAATATATAAATTACATCAAAGAAAACATAGGCAAACCCTCTATGACGTCAAAACTAAAGGCATCTTCAAAGAGGAAACACCACTGACAAAGCAAATGGAAGCAAAGATAAACAAATGGGATTATATGAAACTGAAAAGCTTCTGCACCTCAAAGGAAATGGTGACCAAGATACAAAGACATTCCACAGAATGAGAAAGATTATTTATTCAGTAACCATCTGATAAGAACTTTTTTTTTGTTTTTTGTTTTCAGGGGTTTGAGAAACCCCTGGTGCTGCTCAGGGGTTTCTCCTGGCTCTGCGCTCGGGAACCACTCCTGGCGGGTGCTCGGGGACCATATGGGATGCTGGGGATAGAACACAGGCTGGCATGGGCCGGCCGCGTGCAAAGGCAAATGCCCTACACACTGGGCTATCGCTCCCCGCCCCGCATCTGATAAGAACTTAATATCACACATATACAAGACACTGGTAGAACTTTACAGGAAAAACATCTAATCCCATTAAAAATGGGAAGAAGAGATGAACAGAAACTTCCACAAAGAAGATGATTCTTAAAGTAACTGTGTTCTCCATGGAGTGCCCTTTAAGAGTTCAATGGAGATGCTAGACAAAAAGTAATACCCATTTCATCTGACTCTGGTCTCCAGGTACAGAGTTTTATCTGGGTGGATTCTGACTACTTAAGATTTCACAGGACTAAAGCATGGTCTGCAAGAATGGTGCAGCCTGAGTTTCACATAGATGACTATCATATAAACAGACTGACTCAAATATGCCATATATATGAGTGCATTTCTATGTATAATAGATATGTTTTTGTGCCACACACTGTGGTGCTCAGTTCTTCTTCCTGCCTCTGCACTCAGAGTTCATTCCCAATGGGGCTCATGTAACCATATACGGTGTCAATGATTGAAGCTATGTCTGTAGTGTGCAAGGCAAGTACCATATTAGCTGCACATTACTCTGGCCCCATGAATTTTAAAGTGTTATATTCAAGTCAGAAATGAAGAAGAGGAAGAAGAGGAAGAGGAAGAGCAAGAACTAGAAGAAGAAGAAGAAGAAGAAGAAGAAGAAGAAGAAGAAGAAAAGAAGAAGAAGAATGAAGAAGGAGAAGAAGGAGGAGAAAGAACAAGAAGAACAAAAAACAAGAACAAGAAGAACAAAAACAAAAGAACAAGAAGAACAAGAGCAAGAAGAGCGAGAATAGGAGCAAAAACAAGAACAAGAGCAAGAACAATAGTATATCTCACGGTGGTATAATACAATGTTAAAAAGAGCAAGAACAATAATAATAATAAGATGATGATGATGATGTTGATGATGATGATAAAGAAAATCCATCTAGAGGAATGGGGCAAGGTTCCTTGGATAGGGCTAGGGTTAAGATGCACAGTTGGGATGTTTGCATAAAAGTGAGGTCTGATCAACTCAACATGCATTTCTGGTTGCATTCTCTGAGCACTGTCTGACTGCCATTGCCTAGAAACTAGGAAAATATGCAGTCCCTAGAAAAGGCTTGGACTTTTATCACTTAGAAATGTGAAGCCCTGGAGAAATTTTAACTGAGCAGCACTTTGTATCACTCTTCATTTGTATCTTTCTTCAAAGATGAAGAATCTTTGAATAAGGGGCTGGGAACTGTTGAGGGATAGGGTATTGGGGCAACCCCCAAAGTGGTCTGAGCACATTCCTGGCTCTGTATTTAGGGGTCACTATTAATAGTTCTCCAAGTTCCACCTGAGGTGCTGGGGATTGAACTGTAGTCACTAGTAAGACAAGCCCATAATTCCTTTACTATCTCTCTAGGCCTTTAAATGCTTTATAAGAAGAGACTAAGGGGGTAAAAGCAGAAGCAGGGTAAAACATTGGTAGACGAAGCAGAAGCTCGAGTGCCTTGGACCAGGGGAGTCCCAGTGGAGATGGTGACATAGTAGATTTGACAGTGCTATGAATATTCCAGGTACAATTCCAAAGGCCTGGAACCCTGTGCTCGTGTCTCTGTCCACCTCTGTGCCTACAGAATTTCCCTCCATGTGAATCAATCACACCTGGACACCCAGTCCCATAGTCTCTGTCACAGAAATGGTGGATTGCTGCATTTAGTTTCACAGGTAAAATGTAGTTGAGCCTGGGGTATACTCAATAGAATCTCCCAAGTATATAGGATGCAAATCTCATAGACACCGAATCCTCAAATGTTATTGAGATATCACTGGTAAAACTCATTTACTTGGGGAGGCACCTTTTGAAAATCACTTGGACCACTTTTCCCTCCATCACCATGGCAGAACCCATACAGTTTTCAGCATACAAGCCTTGAGGGACCAATTAAATAGATATTTCCAAATGTAATTTTTTTAAAGAAATTGGCCAAGGAGCCGCTGAGCTCTCTATTTCATTCTGCTCCTTTTCTGCTTATGAAAGAAAAGCTATTTCATATGATAGATGAAGAATATCAAAGTGTAGGCCAAAACTTCAGATGGAAATAAGTTGTAAAATTCATTCATATGCTAATCTGCATGGAAGTACCTGAGATCTGGAAGTCTCAGCTCAGTCACTATTCTATACCATATGTATGTCTTGTTCACTAAGGCCTTACCAGTAACTAGCCCTGTCCCTGGCACATTAGAGCAAAGCAACAAATCCTCATTGCATGCATAAGAACACTTACCACACTGGAAAATGATGAATTTTCAATTTTAATCTTCATGGGGCCATTCCTTGGCAAAGACCATAATCTGTAGTATGTTAGACACTGGGGTTGGTGCGGGAATAGGAATATTATTCCTCTCTATTTCAAAGTCTGTTTTAGGTGGCAGAGAGATAGTTCAGAATATAAGGTGCTTGTCCTGTATGTGTGCAACCTCAGTTCTATCCTGCCACTGTAGAAAGTCCCTGAGGACTGGAAGAAATGAACACTTCCCAACACCCCTTCTTACCAAGTCTGTTTCAGCGTTAAGAGTTTGCTCTCAAATCATGTTCCATTCTGATTGGTTTGTTGGTTTTGAAGGGATAGCTCAGTGGTGATTTCAGGAAAAGAGCGAAGTTCCAATGAGGCCACACTGTGACAAGGACCTTTGAGAAACCCCTGGAGGATTTTAGTCCACTGTATCGAGTTACACCAAGTATTCCTAGCAAGTCCTTTGTACACCAGCTGTATGTGACCGGACTCATAGTAGGACCTTCTGATACCAAGAAAACAGAGGTTCTTTAGTTAGAGAACAACTAATCCTTAACTGCCAAGGCTTCCGTGACTGAAGATCCAGTTTTGCTGTTGTTGGTGCATACCTGTTGAAAAGAGTGACTCTTACCATTTCTTTAAGATAATGGAAAATGTTTACTGATAAGTTATGGTTCTAAATTGCAGCGTAAATAAATGTGCAGCCTCCTTATACCACACACACACACACACACACACACACACAATTTTCTCTGAATTCCAAAGTTCTGGTTAAATACACCTCTTCTCTGCAGGTTCTATGCATTGCTGCACAAGCGAGTCAAAGGAGAAAAGTGAACAGCCTTTATTATTCAAGGAAATTCACCCTTTTGAAGATATTTGCAAGTGGAAGTACTTGGCAATAGGGATGATATCTGAGCCACACTATAGTGAGAAACTTTCTTTCTAACCTGTACATGAGTAAGTAGGTCAGCATCTAGGCCCCATTCAGGGTGCGGCGATCAATTGTCCAGTTGCTCTCAACATGGCTTGGCTCCTTGCTGCTGCCAGCTGAGTTTTGGTTTCACAACTGCGCACTTCAGCGATGTAGGTTCGGGCTCTGGCCCTCTGGCATAAGGCTGCCTCCTCTAAAGGGTTTTTCCACTTGACGCTTCTGCACCTGGCAGAGCAGAAAAATTCCCTGCCTTGCTCATGTGGCAATGTGACCTAGAAAGACTCAGGCTGATCGTTTTGATCGTTTGGGTACATATGCCTAAGGACTTTAGACAAACATATTACATAACATTAAAATAATGCTCATTTGACTCCCAGTTCATAATGGGAACAAAACAAGATATTTACGTTGCATAAGCAGCCAGATGCCTTGGTAGAGGAAAAGGGCCCTGACTTGATTCATCAGTTGTCCCTCATTTCATAAAGAAATCACAAAGAAAATAGTTCTATAGCTATAATTCTGTATCAGTTGGGAAGGAAAGTGGCCCCCACAAAAGATTCTGTTTGTAGGAGGGCTTATACAGATTGATTTTGACTTGCTGGCTTACACTGACTTATTTTTATCCCGATTCAGGTTCAATTGTTATATTATCTTCCTTATATAATTGTGGATACAAATTAGACTGTTTTGTTAAGTATGTTTGTAATTATGTTCTTGAGTGATGTTTTTCTGTTTTTTTTTCTATTAATTATTTATACATCACTCTAGAATCAGATCTGGCTTCATTACTTTCTAAATAATCCCCTATATTCTCAGAGCTTATGTAGAATTCGTCATAACTCCTAGTTGGGTACATGATAATAATCATCCACCAATTAAGCTACTTGAGCCTGTGAATTTATTCATAAAGAAATTTTTAGCTATTATTTGAATCTCTTGGATATATAAAGCTCAATTTAAAATTTTGTTATTATTCTTTGTTATAATATGTTTTACAATGAATTAATTGTTATAATCTATTAAATTATTGACAGGGAGGTCATCATAATTATCGGTGAGCTGTTTTAATCTTTGTCATAATCTTTCCTGATTTTATGGTCTCTCTTCTCAGGTAGCTGAAGATCTACCAATTGGTGCTCTCCTCGGCCCTGACTTCCTAATCTTTTATTTGAAATGCTTAGGCTGCTGTTAATCTGGTCCAATGTATGTTTTCCTGACATGCGTTTTAATATTTTAATTAATTGTATTAATCTTCCCCCAAATTATTTTATTTCTATATTTTTCTTGATTGTTGGTATAGTTTTCATTTCACTGCAGTACCTTCTATCGTTTTCCGTGTGCTTGCTGAATGGAAACTTTCTGCTTTATTTCCACCAGCTTTCCCAGTTCCCTAAGTGGAAACTTTGTCTATCTGAGCTTTTCTTTTGTTCCCACAAGAAATACTTAAACCTCAAATTTCATTCTCAGGGCCAGCTTATCATAATGCTTTTCTATGAATTTTGTTGTCAGGATCCCTGAGTTCAAAACATATCCTACTGCCTACTATGAAGTTTTTATTGACACATTGCTGCAAGGATGTGACTTCACTTCTATAATAAACCATCAACTATCCATCAAGCTTGTGAACTTTTAACTTCCTGTTTGATCTTTTCTCATACTAAGTCTCCATTTTAGTTTCCTTTCTATTTCTAAATCACCTCTGAAATCCCCCTTCCATCCATCAGCCACACGAACAATAGCTCTCACTGTAGACTTGTTACCAATTCCTCAGTCACTTAACACTTACACAACTCCTGACTGCCAGTTCCTGCCCCTGGATTTGTGCTCTGTGTGTGTGTGTGTCGAGGAGGGGGAGGCTTGCATGCAAATTGTGTGTGTGTGTCGTGCATGTGCCCATGCATATGCTTGCATGTGTGTGTACATGTGTGTGTACATCTTGGATCATTCTGGGCCTTGTGTTGTGTTTTCTGCACTTACCCAGTCTACGTTTGGATGTCATACTGGACTTCCTAAATAAACCACCAACTATCCATCAAGCCATTCCTGGATGGTACATACAAGCCTGTTCTCTTCCTCTGAGAAGTTTTATACTCTCCTTTAGCAAGCAGTTCAATGACTAGGAAGTGATGTTGGATTTGGAAAGTCATGGTTTTAGGTTCTGTGGGTCTATTTCTGTTTTATTTTTCCCTAAAGCATTCCTTCATCTAGAGTTTAATTGTTCCTCACACTGTGTGACCCTTTAGGGTGTTTACTGAAAAGTCAGTGTCAACAAGTTTCCATTAACTTGGCAAAATTTATGTTATAATCCTTGTCCCCTCACCACTGTGCTGAGTAGTATGGTAAATCTGCACTGAGATCGTTCGTGATACTTTGGGAGTTTTATCTACCCATGGACTCTACCCCCTGAAATTCAATCTGAATCATCAGGCCCAGATGACTAGAGTTTCACTTCATTTCTAATCTCTCTGTTCCTCATAGGTTAAACCATCTTCTCAAGAGTGAAATTACTTAAAAAAATATTTAAGATGAACCTGAAAGATAGTGCAATGGGAACAGCACTTGCCTTACAAACAAACAACCCTAGTTTGTTCCCAAGCCCCTAGTTTGGTTCCCAGCACTGCCATCTTGAGTCCACCAGGAGTGAATCTTCAGCAGAGAGCCAAGACTAAACTCTTAGCATTTCCAGGTGTGACCCTAAAATCACTGGACTAGAGCTGTTACCTTCTGGATCCCATGGAATGTCAAAAGATCACGTGGCCGCCCACCTACAAGATGGTCAGACTTCAAGACCCTAAATGAATGGTTTGAGGCTCTTCGTATTCCTGAAGCAACCAGATGCCATTGGGATACACTGGCAAGTGATAGGGTCAAATGGAAATGTTACTGGTGCCCTCTCGAGCAAATTTATAAATAACGGGGTGTCAGGTGATCAAGTGATTTATTATTATATGCATTCTGTGCTGAAGAGAATAAGGTCTACAGCTGAATCTCAACAAAAACAATGTTCATGAGAAATGAACTAGTTCCAGAGGCCCCATTCACTCTCAACTGAACAAACATCTCTGAATGTAGCAGTTATGTATACCTAGGTCGAGAACTCAACATAATGAATGACCTAAAACCTGAGCTGTGCAGGAGGAAGAGAGAGGCATGGAATGCCTTCAAGATCATCAAAGAAATAGCTAAAAGGACAGAGAACCTCTGGCTCCGGTCACATCTCTTTGACTCCACCATTCTCTCTGCATTAACATATGCCTCAAAGACAAGGGCCCTACGAAATTAGGATGAGAACGCTATTCGGGTCTCCCAAAGAGGAATCAAAAGAGCTATGCTTGGAATATCATGCTTCACTCAAGTGAGAGAAGGAATCCAGAGTTCCGACCTCCATCTCCATTCCAGAATCAGGGATGCTGTCTCATTTGCCAAGGCACCAAAAATCAGATGGGCTGGATGTAATGTGCTTTGGAGACAACTGCTGGACTAGAGCTGTTACTGACTGGATCCCACGGAATGTCAAAAGATCACGTGGCCGCCCACCTACAAGATGGTAAGACTTCTTCGTCAAGACCCTGAACGAACAGTTTGAGGCTCTTGATATTCCTGAAGCAAGCAGATGCCATTGGGCTATATTGGCACGTGATAGGGTCAAATGGAAATGTTGGTGGCACCACCTCGAGAGCAAATTGATGAGTAACGGGTTGTCAAGTGATCAAGTGATCAAGTGCTGAAGAGATGATGCTTTTTTTGAACTAGCCAACTGGGGTTAATTCCCATATTGTCCCCTGAGCCCTTCCAGGCATGATCCTGACCACAGAATCAACAATAAGCTCTGAGCATCTCCAGGTATGGCTCCAAAGCAACAAAAAGATTTATATTTATATATATATAAGGTATATATAATCTTTATATATAATATTATATTGTATTTATTCCCAAAGAACTTATGGGTCAAACAATTCTTCAACCCAAATTTATGGTCTGAAATCCCAACCTCATAGGGGATGGCCAGGATTAGAGGCTTTGGAAGGTGCCTAAGTCTGAGGGTACAGCCTCATAACTGAAATTTATGCCCCTTATCAAAGAGAGTCTTTGATCCTGGCATCAAAACCACACAATTAATTCAATATAAAGTCTCCTGATCAGAAGGTATCCTAGATGGCACAGCGCCTAAAGCTCAACTACTAGGAGAAACAACTCTGGCTTTTGTAAATTATCTAGTCCATGGAATTTTGCTCAACCTGCCAGAAGAGACTAACCCAGAAGAAATCTGATCAGAGCAACCAGGTGTGGCCCTGGATGGCAATAACTCATTTCAGTTTCAAAGCAGCTAAAAGACTGTGAAACTTCACACCATTTATGTGCAACTTTATAGCCTTTAACTTTATGAAGGAAGAGTTTAAGTCCCAGAAGTAAACACTGGTCCATGAGGAAACAAACAGATGGTGTGAGAAATGTTGAATGCAATTGTTGTTTCCAGAGCCTGCAATGCAGAACTCCAGCAAATACTGTCCTTTATGAAGCAAATAGTGCCCTTTCTTCTGAAATCTGGAAAATATTGGGTCCAATAAACATGCTACTTTTTTCCCAAACTGCAGGATTTTTCAGAAATTTTAATAATTGATCTACCTTTTTCCCCTAAACAAATGCTAACCTATTTATCATTCCCATGAATGTACAGGTAAAATTAAACAGAAGGCTCCCTCATGGGAGTGTTTGCAAACACTCCAGAACTGAGATGAGGCTACCAGGGATTTGCTAATCAGTGACTAGGATGTCTAGAATGCTGCCAGCCAGCTCTTTTCCTGGATAAGTACTCAAAAAGAGACTCCTCCATGAAGATCTACACAGTGGGGAGTGTCTCAGTTCTCTCTGTGTCTTTCTAAGTTCTCTCTCTTTGACCTCTTGCTCACTCATTGTTTATCATATTCCTTTTGGAAAATACAAAGTACTCTTCACAAAAGACTATTTCAAAGCAACTTACTCTGATTTTCTAATTAAATACTATATATTATTTTAATATAAAGCTATAACGTTTGGGTCTTTAAGAATCTAGTGTATAAGAGCGATGACATCAATTGTTCATGAAAAGTTAGGATTAACAAACAAAAAGCAGATTTTATTGACTTGTGAATGAACCATCCTTGCATTCCCAAGATGAATCCTACTTGGTCATGATGTATAATCTTCTTGATAAGTCTTTGCATTCTGTCTGCTAGCATCTCTGCTCAACAAGGAGATTGGTCTGTAATTTTTCCTTCTTTGTGTTGTCTCTCCCTGCTTTTGGGTATCAAGGTGATATGTGACTCATAGAAGCTATTTGGGCATGTTTCTGTTTCTTCTATTTCCTGGAAGAGCTTGAACAGGACAGGCAGTAGGTCCTCCTTAAAGGTTTGGTAGAATTCACTAGTGAACTCCTCTGGACCTGGACTTTTGTGTTTGGGCAGACTTTTACTGTTTCAATTTCCTCAATGGTGATAGGTT
Source organism: Cryptotis parvus (assembly GCA_021461705.1). Taxonomy (NCBI): domain Eukaryota; kingdom Metazoa; phylum Chordata; class Mammalia; order Eulipotyphla; family Soricidae; genus Cryptotis; species Cryptotis parvus. The sequence goes on along the minus strand of JAJIBD010031203.1, from coordinate 2,673 downwards.
TATTCAGGTATTGGAGGTCTTTTTTTGTCAATTGTGGGAGGTTATAGGACTTCAGGATTTATCCATTTCTTCTAGGTTCCCATGTTTCATGGCATATAGGTTCTCATGTAAACTCTGATGATCTTTTGAATATCTGTGGCTTCTGTTGTGATGTCACCATTTTCATTTCTGATTCTGTTTATTTGGGTTCTCTTTCCTGTCCTTACAAGTCTTGACAGTGGCTTGTTGATCTTGTTTATTTTTTCAAAGAACCAGCTCTTGGTTTCATTAATATTATGGATCTTTTTTGGGTTTCCAGCTCTGTTCATACACCATATCAATAAGAGAAAAAATTAAAACCATATAATCATATCAATAGATGCAGAAAAAGCACTTGACATGATCTAGCACCCATTCATGATTAAAACCCTCCAGAAAATGGGAATTGCAGGAACCTTCCTCAAGATACCAAAGTCATCTACAAAAAGCTCACAGCAAATATCATTCTCAATGGGGGGAAAATTGAAAGCCCTTCCCCTTAAGATCAAGAACTGCGACAAGGTTGTCCTCTCTCATCACTTTTAATCAATATAGTACTGGAGTACTGCCATAGCAATCAGAGAAAAGGACATTAAGGGCATCCAGAGGCAAGGAATAAATCAAGCTATTATTATTTGCAGATGACATGATATTATCTAGAGAACCTTAAACTCTCGGCCCAAAACACTTAGAAACAATAGATATGTATAGTAGAGTGGCAGGGTACAAAATCAATACCCAAAAGTCGGTGGCTTTCCTATATACAAATAACGAAAGAGAAGAAAGGGATATTAAGAATCCGATTCCATTCCGTGCCACAGAAAATCAAATACCTAGGAATCAGCTAACCAAGTGTGTAAAGGACCTATACAAGAAAATACAAGACACTGCTTCAAAAATAAAGAAGACTCGAGGAAATGGGGAGACACATTCTCTGCTCATGGATGGGAGGATTAGCATTGTCAAGATAGTAATAGCTTTGTACAGATTCAATGCAGTCCCTAAGGATACCCATGACATTCTTCAAAGAAATTGACCTAACACTTTGAAATTAGTATGTTATAATAAACCTCCACAGATAGCTAAACCAATCCTTGGGAAAAGAAGATGGGAGGCATCACCTTTCACAACCTCAAACTGTACTACAAAGCAGTAGTAATTAAAACAGCATGGTATTGGAATAAAAACAGATCCTTGGACCTATGGAACAGAGTTGAGTATCCTGACACCCACCCTCAAGGACATGATCAGTTAATCTTTGATAAAGGTGCAAAGAGTCCAAACTGGAGTAAGGGAAAACCTCTTCAACAAATGGTGCTGGGAAAACTGGACGCTACATGTAAAAAATGAGTTTGGACCTATGTCTAACACCTTGCAAAAAATCAGATCAAAATGGATTAAATATCTCAATATCAGACATGAATCCATAAAGTATGTTGAAGAAAATATAGGAAAAACTCTCCATGACATTGAAGCTAAAGACATCTTCAAAGGTGAAACACCATTAACAAAGCAACTAGAAGAAAATATAAAAATATGGGACTACATGGAAACTAAAGAGCTTCTGCACCTCGAACGAAACAGTGACCAAGATACAAAGACAGTCCACAGAATGGGAAATAATATTCATCCAATACCCATCTAATAAGGGGTTAATATCCAGGATATATCAGGCACTGGTACAGCTATATAAGAAGAAAAAAACCAACCCCATTAAAAATGGGGAGAAGAGATGAACAGAAACTTTGACAAGGAAGAAATTTGAATAGCCAAAGGCATATGAAAAAAATGCTCATCATCACTAATCATCAGAGAGATGCAAATCAAAACAATGAGAAATCACCTCACACCACAGAGACTGGCCCATATTCAAAAGGGTAAGAGCAACAAGTGCTGGCGTGAATGTGGGAAAAGGGGACTCTCATACATTGTTGGTGGGAATGTCGACTTGTACAACCTTTCTGGAAAACAATATGGATATTCCTCCAAAGACTAGAAATTGAGCTCCCTTTTGACCCAGCCATACCACTCCGGGGAATATACCCTGGGAAGCCAAAAACCCACAGCGGAACACCATCCGCACTTTTATTTTCATAGCAGGACTATTCACAATAGCCAGAACCTGGAAACAACCAGTATGCCTGAGAGCTGATAACTGGGTAAAGAAACTGTAGTACATCTACACAATGGAATACTATGCAGCTGTTAGGAAAAATGGAGTATGAAATTTGCCTATAAATGGATGGACATGGAAAGGATCATGTTGAGTGAAATTAGTCAGAAGGAAAGAGAGAGATATAGAATGACTGCATTTATTTGCATGACATATATATGTATATATGTATATATACGTGTGTATGTGTGTATACATATTATGATACCAAAATCCAAATGTCAGGCAAAATTTGGATTAGGGAGGTCTTACTAAAAGTGGAAATTACCACAAACATGTTTATGTAAGACAGAGAAGGGAACATGTGTGAATAAATGTAGAAAGGGCCAATACCAACCTAGAACTGAGCATTAAGTACAGGCAAAAAAATGCACATCGTGGCCTCGAAGTGTATATACTACAATCCACAATATGTAAGAGAAGGAAAAGAGAGATAGGAGAGAGAAAAGAGATAAAGAACCTGCCATGGAGGCAGGCTATGG